>PVKN010029089.1:0-13072 GCA_004027915.1 Capromys pilorides
TGGAACCAACAATAGATAAATTGAAAAAGTCACTTAATATCACAAAAAACACTTGCCTTAAACATTTTATTTTAAGAAAATATATATGTGCTGAGGAAGTGTGCATAGAGTCACCAATATTATGATGTAGATCCAAGAAAGCCTTTCTTTGAACTGGTATGTAGCTCAGTGGTACAGCTCTTGCTTTACCTGTGTGAGGCTCTGGTCTCAGTTCTCAGCACCCACCAGTCAAGGAATCGATCAATCAAAGCCATGTGTGTGTGTGTGTGTGTGTGTGTGCGTGTGTGTGTGTGTGTGTGTGTGTGTGTATGTGTGTAGCCACAGACAAAAATTTCAATCTTCTGGCATAAGCCCTGTTCATAAGGCATTGGCTGTCCATGGATGACCTGAAGGTGAACTAAAAACTTAAAGACACTAAAAAATAATCTAGAAACAAAATATTATAGAACCAGAATTGTTTTTAATTACATTGTGTAATAGTTACCTTCCTACCCAGGATTTGGTAGAAAATTGTTTCAGCCCCTTGGACTTTTGCTGAGCATTCAATTTGATTTTGAGGTATTCTTTTTTTAATATTTATATTTTATTTCTTTGCATCTTTTATGATGAAATTACAAGAGAAATCATTACAGTCAGCCTCAGTATATTAGGAACACAAGCAATGCCTATGGGAGGTTATTGTGGTTTGACCCTACCGGGTCCTAAGGGCCCTAACCTCATCTGTGGGTAAACCAGTGGATGAATTCATGATGAGATGAAACTTAGTAAAAAAGACATTAGAAACAATACAGAATTTCACTAAACAAAATCATAGGAATCCAATAATGGTTGTTCTGCTGCATATTGTTGTCTTTAAACGAGGTGTTCAGATTACCAGATATAAGCATGCAAATTGGTCCCCAAAATTGGTCAAAAAATACATAAATGAATGAGATGAAAGGAAGAAGAAAAAAATTTAAGCATTACCTGTTCCTTTCACTAGACCAGTAGAAATCAGCAGTATAATTATCCAAGCTGTCCTGTGCGTATACATATGTAATTTTCGCACCCTTCCTTCCTTCTTTTCTCTCTTCCTTCATCTCATTTGTTCTTCCCTTTGAGCAGTTTCTTTTGTGACTTGAGAGTGTATCATGTCTCCCACCCTCTTCCTGTCCTCTCCTTGCTTGCAGTTACCAGGTGAGTAGCTTTCCCCCGCCACCCCAGCCCTGCCACAAGCCTACATGAGCTGGCCACATATGGGCCAAAGGATAAGCAAAAATAAGTTTTTTGTCCTTAAAGTTGATTCATGTCAGGTTATTTTCTCACTGGAAAGCTGCTTGACACACTAAAAGTAGAATTCAGCCAGCAGGGAAGAGAAACGCTTGAGGCCTTCCAAATAGGGGCACACCCGGCAGAGCTCTATGAGCCCCCAGAGCTGGGCCGGGGCTCACTGTGGGTGCTATGTCTGCTGTAGCAAAGTAACCCAGTCTGAGTGCTATCAATAACAGAAAATCATTCTACCACAGTTGGCAGTTTAGCACTAAAACCGAGGTGCTAGTAGCATCGGTCCCTTCCAGAGGCCTTCAGAAAGAAGATGTCCCCTGTCACTTTTTTTAGCTTCTTTGGTTCTGGCGGTGCTGCTTGGCTAATGGGCCACATGCTGCAGTCTCTATCCGTGTCTTCACATGGCTTTGCCTTCCTTATATCTGTGTCTTTTACACCTTCTTCTCATTCCTCTTGGAAGGATGGCAGACATTGGATGTGGGGACCACAACATATCCAGTGTGATTTTATCGTGAGGTCTGTAGCTTAGTTCTAGCTAAAGTGCCACGAGTTCCAAATAAAATCACCTTCACAAGTACCAAGGAATGGGATTTGGACCTTTCTTTTGGGTGAGGAGAACTCAACTCATTATGTTACATTTTACAGAAAGAACCCCAGAGCGAATCAGAATTCAGAAGGTCCCCTAAACCTAGCTATCTGCCAAAGGCCCATCTGTGACTACCCTTCTACTATACATTAGAGCTCGACTGATGGCTATTGGGAATCTATAATTCAGTCCATATCAAGTTTGTATCCCACTGAGCACTGGCAGTCTTCTGAGGAAGAATCCTCTGACTGTGGTTAAAAGTTCTCTCTGCATGTGAGGGGATACAACTCTATTGTTGCGCACAAAATGAGAAGATTGCCACCAAAACTGGACTTCCCTCTTCTCCCACACCCACACAAACTCCCCCGCCTTTGTCCTTCTCAAGACCACAACAAAAGAAACAAGCATCTCATCACTGCACCAGAATCAAAGCCATCCACGCAGATCTACGAGAGCATCATCAGTGCTGGCTGCAGGCTATTAGGAGAGCGAGCACTCTGGGCTGGGCTCAGAGATGCCCATTATTTCTCCGCAAGGCACTCTCTTCCTTTCATTGTCTTTCTTCTTAGCTAAAATAAAATCTGCTTCTCATGGTTATTTTAGAGATGCTCCTTGTCTTATATTCAGGACAAGAGAGAGAAAGACAGAGAAAGAAACAAAGGCAGAGACAGAGACACAGAGGGACAACGACACAGATAGAGATAGAAAGAAACAGAGAGAAAGAGTGAAAGAGAGAGAGATAGAGAGTGAGAGAACTAGTAGGTCACCCTCTCCCTTCTCTACACTGATAATTCTATGCTTCAAGAAATGTTGAGAACTCAAAACTCATCCTAAATAAAACTAGCTTGAGATCTATGGTGAGGAAGGAGGCGGTAAGCCCAACAACCCCCATTTTAAAAGCAACCCAAGGGGCCAGGGAGATAGCTCTGTGGCCTAAACACTGGCTTGGCAAGCACAAGGTCATGAGTTTGATCCCAAGCACCAATAAAGAAACAAACAAGCAAATAATTCCATCTTACAAAGCAACCCAAGAATACCATTCCAGCCGTGCACTCAAGCGGGAGCTTAGGCATGGATGTGGAAGGCGGGGCAGGGAGAAGGTTTGGACCCAGAGCTCCGACACTGAACTACATTCCCAACTGCCTCCCTCCACCCTGCGCATGAGTGCTCAGTAAGTCACTAAGTTTCCCCTGCTGGACTTGAGTATACAGTCCTGCTGACCCAATTTCCCAAAATGCTGGAGTTATAAGTATGTGTCACCACACCTGGCTGAAATGAATTTTTAAAATCCATATGAAATAATCCAGCAATTTTTCAGAAGGACTAATATTTATTTAAGGCTGCTTTTTCAAAGCATTCCTCTGGGCCAGAAATTATAGCATTTGGATATTTATAATTACCTACCTCCTCACTCTAGAATGTAAATTCCTTTTGGAAGATGGGTTCTGAGTTTTTAATCATGGAATCCCTGGTGCCTACTACCTCGTACGTTGCTGGGTAACCAACAGACCCATAGAATGTCTCCCACCACCTAATGGTGACAGAAGAAGTTCCATGTGGTGAGTGGTGTGGCTGTAAGACTGAGGGAAGGCCACCCTCAGGAGCTAAGAAAGTGACTTTCTGGTCAAGTACTAAATAATGAAGAGGCAGCCACACAATGAAGTGACTGAAAAGAGTTCTTGACTTCATCTTTTTAGGTTGCTATGAGAAAATACACCAGAGCGGGTAGTTCATAGACAGCAGAGGCACATCGCCTGCAGTGTGGAGACTGAGACATTCATGAAAAGGGGATGGCAGAGCTGTGTCTCAGATAGGCTAGCTTCCGGCTTAAAGATGGCAGCCTCTTCCTGAGTCCTCACGTAGTACAAGGGGCAAGAAAACTCCCTCTGTCCTCCTTTACAAGGGCACTAATTCCCCTCAGCTAGACAGAAACCTGAAGACCTCATCACCTTGGAAGCCACCACCTCTACTACCACCTCCATGAGTATAAGATTTATAAGATTTCCACATGAATGTTGGAAGGACATAAATATTTAGACCATTACCAGCAAGCTGCAAACAAAAGGAACCCCAGGTGCAGATGCTCCCAGGAAGAGCCCATCTGGCACTTGCAGGAGGAGAACTGGAAGCCAGAGTGATCAGCAGCAGAATGAGCAGCAATGCCAAGCAGGTAGAAAAGAGCCCGAGAGAGGAAGGCGGGTGGGCGGAGAGCTGACATCACGATTTGGTGAAAGCAGGAAGCTGCTCCAGAGTCTGGGGCTAGGTAAAAGGAGGAGAGGATCTTACTTCTGTTTTGGAAAATTCAGAGCCTTTTAATTGGAACTTCCTATTAAAATTCTACCTGGTACCATTTTGGAACTGAGATCTGCCCTCTGATGCCACTGTGCGTGGCATCCCCAAAGGACAGTGACAGAGAAGCAATGTGACGCCCCTGCAGAAAGAACTTCTGGTTGCCTTAAACCCAGATGGAGTAAGAGATGCATGAAGAAAAAAAAAAGCCTTGGTGTTAAAACTCAGAGTCTCTACCATGGACTGACTAGCTTTCATGTGTGGATGCCATTCCCCAACGTAACAGTATTTGCAGGTAGTTTTTAAAGGGATAACTAAGGTCACAAGGGTGATGTCCTAATCCAATATGGCTGTGGCCCCTGCAAGAGACACTGGGAATGTGTGTGAGTAGAGACAAGGCCCTGTGAGGACACAGCATGGGGCTGGCCATCTGCAGGCAGCCAACAGCCCTCCTGGCACTCTGGCCTTGCGCCTCACCCTCCAGAGTGGTGGGAAATAAATTTTTCCCAGTCCGTGGCATTTCATGATGGTGCCCCCAGCATGCCAGTACTGTTTCCAGCTGTACTTGTACCTTCACCAAGACAAATGCCAGCATTTATCCCTTTCCCCTGCTTTTCCTCAAGCTGGGAGATTCCTGGACAAGGAGCTTTCAGTCCTGACACCTGGCAGGTCCCTAGATGTACAAAAGCTGGCTATACCCACTTCCTACATCCAACCCTTCCAAAAGGACCTGGAAATAGAGGTTTTCGAAGTCCTGCCCCTTCTACTGCCTGTTCTCCAGGTCACACACCCGACCTAAACCCATGGTGGGGGGGGCAAAAATATCCCACTGAGAGCTGGAGAAATTTTCTAAGGTTTTAATGGCTAAATATTTTTACAACATTCACCATGCACCAGGCACTAGTCCAAAAGCGTCACTTACAGGAACTCGTGTAAACCTCCAACATCCCTAGGAGGGGCGTGTCACTATACACATTTTAGAGATGAGGGAGTGGAGGCCTAAAAATACTACATGACACGTGTGCAAGCTCAAACCCGCAGTGGCTGAGGCAGCAACCACCGAGGTGTGCACGGTCGTCATTGGCATTGTTTTTGGTTTTGTCCTGTGGTACAAGGAGTCAAACCCAGGCTCTTCACAGTGAGCTACACCCTCAGCCCTGCTATCTATCTATTTTCTTTATTTTTTGAGATAGGATCTTGCCCAGTTGCTATGTTGTCCAGTTGGGGCTTGGACTTGCAGTGCTCCTGGGCTTGGCCTAGGACAACAGGTACACAGCATGGCCAGCTACATGCGTATTCATTGCTGTAGCTGTACAGAAAGCACACTGACACTGAATCTCGGCTTCCCTCTGCAACTCTCTGGTCACAGATCGGCGACTGTAACACAGCAGCAAGTCCGAGCGCCCAGCGCAGCCTCCCGGAGAGCTCTGCCCGATTTCTCTTCTGTGAGCATCTTTAGCCACAGCCTGGAGGCCAGATGGCCCAAAGGCCCCAGAAACGCTATGCCAGATTTATCCATCTAGATTGACTTGGGATGATCTCACAGAGCTGGTAAAGGGCTTGAGAGAACTCGTGACAAGTACTGAGCAGCACACCGAGTGCACAGTGGCACACAATAAATACTGGTGAGACCGAGTAGAGCCCATCCACCAGCCCCTGCCTGAGTGTCCTCTGTCACTGGCCTCTTAGCCTTACGATCCTCAATGTTCATAATCAAGAGCTCTGTGATCTTCCAACCCACCACCTGGGACAAACGTTATTTGAATAGCTTCAGAAGACAGGGTCAGGGCACCCTCAGGCCCATGACCATGCCCTGCACAGGAAGGCTCCCAGGACTTATGACAGAAATGCTCTGTGATCGATTCCACTTAGCTGGTGCCTGAGACACAAAACACTCACCTATCCCGTCCCCCACTTCCCAGAGGGCACCACAAAGGCACAGGATATTTACGGCAAGTGTCTGACTCCTGATCCTCCCCGACGTAAGTGAATTCGAAATACTTTAAATTCAGGATAAAGCAGTGGAATGGGGAAATCTTTACACTTCAGTAAGACATCATTACTGGCAAGCATATTGCACTCCGAATATCAGACTGAAAACCAGCCGTGCATGAAAGAGAAGCAGGGCATCAGCTTGGGCATCGGCAGCTCAGTGGATGGGACCCTGCTAGGGAGAGAAGAGCCCTGGGGGCCCCTTACCAAGCCCTCCCCCACTCAGCCAGTGAGGCTTTCAAAGATGGTGCTCGTCCTGGATACAGGGTGGAGGGGGGAGAGAGGGTCCTGGGTGCTCAGTCCCAGCAGTTCTGGCTCAAGGCTTGCTCAGGAAGGAAATAAAGTGAGATGGAGGTCATTAGCATTTAGATCAGGGACCTGAGGAGCTGAGGACCTCAGGTACTGCGTGCTGTGGTGCTTAAGGGGGGAAGCAAGAGCGAACTTGAGAAGTTCCTGGTATTGCTCAGTGGCTTTTAAGCAGGGACCGTACCTGTGGACAAAGACAGGAAGAGAGAACACAGGACCGGAAGTGGGAAAGAAGGGTGGGGCCAAAAAGAAAGAAGCCAGGAAAAAGGAGAAAGGAGGAGGAGAATAAAGAAAAACAGCAAATTACAAGGAGCAAAAACAAACAGGAAGTGAGAGGGAGGTTTATACGGCAATTGGGCCAACTAATCAGAAGACAGTGATGTGTGTTACAGCAGCCATTGTTGAATTCCTATCGTTTTGATTAGTGAAATTGTGGGCCATTTCTAGTGGAATTTTTTTCTTATTTTTATTCTCTTTTTAAAAAAAGAATGTGAGTATGGTTTAGATTTAAAATGCTCCCCCAAGGATTTGACTGACCTTGAGAGATACAAAAACTACATGTTTTATTATACAGGTCTTGCTTTAACTTGCCCTTAACCACCCAGCAGAAAAGTTTAAACATGGTGCATGAAATGTAAGGGTAGTTTAATATGCTAAGCTGTAAAAGGCTCAAATCAACAGCTTTCAACATTGCCAATTTTGCCAGTAACCCACTGCAATTATGGAACATTTGACTATGTATACAACCACCTTCTCTTAGATCAAAGAGAAGAAATCTATTGTACCAATAACCATTAGAAAATTTATCATGTCTACACCATGTGCCCTGTATAACTACAATGAGGACAACAATAGGCACCGTATCAATTATTGTGAATGTACTACTAACGTATTTTGAAACTGTCACATTGTAATTTCTTATTAAAAGTAATTTAAAAAATAAATAAATAAAATTAAATGTTCCCCCAAAATCTCATGTAGCCAGACATGAGGCTTGGGAAGGTGATTAGAATGTGGGGTGCTTTCTTGATCAGTGAATTGATCAATAATGAGCTGAGGGCTGAGTGTGCTCTCGGGAAGCGAGTCCTGGTGTCACAGGGTCCTGACCTGGTGGGCGGGTCCTTGTCTGCAGCCTCTGCCTTCTGTCCCTGCTAGTCGCTGGCTGCTGCAGCAGGTCCTGGGCTAGCATCTTTGCTCTGCCATGCCCCTCCCCCACGCCCAACTTCCTTAGGTTGCAAGATGTTGGGTGTTTTGTTCCAGGGATAGGTAAGTGATCGATACAGGTGCCAAGTGTGGGACAGGCACTGTCTGCTTATTTCTGTGGGCAAAGAGCCCACGCTTCCCACTCGTGGGTGGGGCTTACGTCCCTTGCAGTCCCAAGGCTGAGGCGGCGTCTGAGGCTCTTTCCACCTCCGTGCTGGTGGAGCTACCCCTGGTTTGCTGAGCCAGCGTCCAAGGGAGCTTTGTCTTCACTCCTCTGTGTCAGCTGCCATGCCAGCCATGTGAAACGGCATCTCGTTTAACTTTTGTGCCATTATCCTCCTTGTATAAGTAAGGACAGAGGCACAGAAAGGCCTCCCTGAGGTCACACAGCCGCTCTTCAAGAAAGCCAGCAACTTATCCGAAACCATCTTTATTTAAAACTATCAGCCCCTGCTCAAGTCTCTGCTCAGCTATTAAGGGAGACCAGAGGTTTTTACCTTTTAAGCACATGCTAGGCTGAAGAATCCCATAAAGATGTCCGTGCCCTGATCCTTGGGACCCGTGAATGTGTCACTTTACAAGGCAAAATCACTTTAGAGAAGTGATTAATTCTAGGACGTTCAGTTGGAGAGTTACCCTGGATTATGGCAGTAAGCCAGGTAGGAGCACAAACGTCCTTAGAAAGCAAAGAGCGAGACAAGCGGGCCAGAGGCAGATGAGAGAGACAGAGACAAGAGACAGATACAGAGAGACAGACAGGCAGGCAGGCAGACAGGCAGACAGACAGACAGGCAGACAGACAGACACAGAGAGAGATGAGGGTAGGAGCAGAGACAAACAGAGACAGAGAGAAGTGGAGAGGGTAGAAGGCAATCACAATAACATAGTTGTGCTTTAAAGCGGAAGTGACAAAAAAACACTCTCTTCTAGAGCTTCTCTTCTAGAAGACATACAGGGCCCCGGGAGTTCAGCCTGCGAGAGTCACTTCAGACTTCTGACCTGTAGGCCAGCAAGACGCTCAACTTGTGTGCTTTAAGCCACCAAGCTTACTGAGTTGGTACGGCAGAAGTCACACACACACACACACACACCCCAACACTCAGTTTTCTTCTTTCCTAAATGGAAGTTATAACCTAGGCTTCCCTATTCAATGTAGTTTTGAGAAGAATCAAAAGTGCTATGCCCAGGGCTGGCGAGATAGCTCAGTAGAATAAGTGCTTGCCTGGCAACCGCGGGGTCCTGAGTTCAATCTCCGGTACCGCAAAAAAAAAAAATGCTACGCCCTTATGCTGGCCCACCCCCACCCCCACCAGGACACCTTGCATGAGCTGTGTGTGCAAATGAGCTTTTCTTGCCCAAGGAGGAAGGCTCCCTGAGGCTTCCCATGTCACAGCTTGTATTCTTTTAGAGCTCTCCCTTCCGTGTGCTCCAGAAAACAGCCAGCTAGTGTGGTGGGATCAGTGAAAAACACAGAGGAACCACAGATGGCAGAGCGTAAGGTGGAGAATGAATGAACCCTGATGACAGCCCTGGGGCCCTTGGATCCAAACATGGCCAAAACCAGTTTTCCCTTCATAGGGAAGCAAACTGGCAACCTCATTTTGCCTTATGTTGGTCTCAGGTGAGTTTCTGTCCCACGTAACCTAAAGAATCTGCTGCATCCTCCTGTGGGTCCAGCCCCACCTCACTAATCTTTGCTGCCAAGCCCTGTGTAGTGAGATTACTCCTTTCACAAGATGAGAAAACCGAGACTTGAATTAGTCAAGCATCTTGCCCAAAGTGCGAAAGCTCAGAGGACATCGTAGTGAAACCCGACCCAAGTTTGCGCCCAATGTCCTTGCTCTTTCACCGCTGCCAGTTCCTAACTTTTCATGTAACACGAGCACAACTTGGAAGGCCGTAAAGTCAAGCGGAAAATGTGGCTTCTCTTAGGCCTTTACTCTCGCACTAAAAATAATAGATCACAGTTGTTGTTCCATCCCATGATGGAGCCTCTTAAAATCGCGGCTGAAAACCTTATTAAGTTTCTGCTCGGAATGTAATGCTTGGTAGTAAAAGGATTTAAGCTCTTTGTAAAACAGTTTGTATCAGAAAACATGTTGTAAAAGCTGTCGGCGATCAGAGAGCTGCCCAAGGAGCCAGTTTTAGTTAAATTCAAATAACACCTAGAACCGTTAACAGCCGGTAGCTTTTTTTGGGAAGGGGTTTCTTGCTTGTTTGTTGCTACTTAGAGAATACTGTACGTTGTGGTTAGAATGGAGGAAAATATCAACACAGCATCCACAGTCTCCTTTGCTTGCCTTCATTTCTCCTCACATAAAGAGGTTTCTCTGTTTGTCAGAGCAGCTGCCCATCCCACTATTGTCAGCATGGGCTTCTGCATAGGCGAGAAGTAGTCTCTGTTGTATTTTTGTTGTTGCTGTTGCTGTTTTTGTTTTGGTTTTTATTTTTTTATTAATTTTTATTTTAAAGAGTAAAAATAGCAGAAACAAAGATAGGAAAACAGTAACAAGCAAGAGTACATATAGCACAGGATTTTCAAAACAAGAAAAATTTAACAATGGTTGTATTACATTTTTTCATCATCAAATCTGTTTAGATTAATAGATATAGATATGTAAGATTAGTCAAACAATTAAACATTAACACTTGCAATAAACCTTAGGTGTTTTTTTTTTTTAACTCTTCCAAACACATTTTGTATTTAAGTCACTCTTCTGTTGTATTTTTGACCTGACGTAGACATCAACAATTCAGGTGCCTGCAGGGATATGTAAGCAAGCAAGCAGCCACGGTTGTGGTGCCTTCTGGAAAATCTACGCTCCTGTTCCCTTTCTTCTTTTCTTTTTTGGTGGGGGTACCCCGGGGGCGGGGCCCGCATGGCACACCAGGGATCGAACCCAGTCACTGCACTCTGTCAAAGCAGGTGCTTTAGTCCACTGAACTATCAGGACGACCCCAATGCTCCTCTTCTTAAAACAACATCTGAACAAGGAAGTGCTCAAAAAGAAAAAAAAAAAAAGATCTTAGAGCATGCGCACAGTCATTTCTCTACTTCTCCGTTTCACATTAAAGAAATAGGGAAAGGACCTGGCAAGGCAACGCACTGTGGCCAGGGGAGCACAGCGTAAGGAGTGGTGGAGACCGCGCTGAGTAGCTGAGTAGCCCAAGATGGGAATACCCTAGACGAAGCCCGTCAGGCTCTGGGGCCAGGGGGAGCGGCGTGGAGTGAGACCCGGGTGGGTCTACAGACAGAAGAGGCTCGTGGAGGCGTGCGCAGCGCGGTGGCTGTCTCGTTCGTTTATACAGTGCTTAGGGCAGGTCTAACGCAGACCCTGGTTGGTAGACATTTTATGAATGAATGAATGAATCAATTAATCAATTAATCAATCAATCAATAAAGGAATGATTCTGGATCAGAATTCAGACAATGAGCTGACACTGGCCGTGGTCCTCCGCAGTCTTACCGTGGAGCTAGGAGCGCGTGAGGAGAGAGCAAGGCGACAACAGAGGGAAGGCAGGGCCGATGCTCGTGAAAGGCAGAAGGGACCTCGGCTGGGGAGACCGCTCAGTAGAATAAGTGCTTGCCTGGCAAGCGCAAGGTCCTGAGTTCAATCCCAGGTCCTGCAAAAAAAAAAAAAAAAAAAGAAGGGACCTTCGGGAGGCGATCAACAAGCATGTGAGCCTTCTGTTTTGAGTCTTGGAGCCATGGCAGCAGCCTTCGGAGAAGCCGCAGCTTGGAATCCTAGAAGGACCAGGGCCTGCTGGCGCACAGACAAGAAAAGAGCTGCAGAGAAAGCAACCGAGCCAAAACCTCCCTCCCCCAGCCGGTTCGCTCCTGCTCGAGGAAAAGCGAAGCAGCCTCTGAACCCAGCAGGTTCCTGGGCGCTGTCAGGAGGAACAATCGCCCTGCCCGGAAGTGGGAGACAGCTGCATCCCAGGGGGCAAGAAGCCCAGCCCGGCACCCTCCAGCGCCTTCCCTGTGGCGAGAGGAGCCGGCCCGCCACTGGGCATCGACCGGCACTGTCTCGCTTCAACCCGAGCCAGAGACTCACCGCTTCCCTCTGGCTCTGAGCCGCTTGCCGCCAAGTGAAAGAGCTTCTCTCTCAGCCACTGTGACACTTGCTAGCGTTTTGCAGGGCTTGATGAATGATGCTGGTCCTCGCGTAGTCAACTCCTCACCGTCTTCTCTGGCCAGTCCCCAAATTCCTGACTTTTACTTAGCAACGACCTTGCGTACTCGGTACTCGTGTACGTGGAAACTGACTGGCGTGGCCAGCCTCGAACTTGCTCCCAAAGAGCAATAGCCGTTATTTATTTTTGAATTGTTATTGATGCTTTCACTGTTCTTGGGAAAGGAGAAAACCCTTTGACTGATTCTGCTGGGCGAGAGGGAGAGAGAAATAAAACATTGTACTCTGAGCCTCCCTCGACCTCGGCCTCTGATACAGCCCCTGCTACGGGACCAGCCTGAGGACCTCGTCCCTGCTTGGCCAAGCGGAGGCAATCACAGGCCTCCATCTGCAGAGGGTTCTCATTGCGGGTGAAGATAACGAAAACCTCAAGGGGGAAGACTGCCCCTCCAGCCTCGGGCTTTGCCTCCTGTGTCTCGGCCACCACTCGCGCCTCAACAGATGTGCAGTCATTGCTGACGTCTTTCCTGTTTTCTCGTGCGCTCCTTCACCAAGCTATGTCAGGTTCCTTGGCGAATCCCCTTAGCTCAACCTTCAGCCCTGAGTCCTGCGGTCCCCGCCTTCTCTGGGCACGTGCACCTGGGGCTGGGAAGGGCCGCAGTAGCTGTCTCTCTCCTTGCGGTAGCCGGGAGGGCTGCACCCCAGTCATGATCCCCTGTGTTCCGCTAACGATCTTCTGCAAAATCTTCTCGGCTCCGCTCCTGTGACTTCTCGCCCTCAAGCCTGTGCCCTGGCCCCGCTGATCATGAAGGCCTCAGGCTCCAGGCTCTACGGCTTTGCTTCCTTTTTCCCAGAATCCCCCGATCCCTGGGCCAAGGCGTCTTCTAGCTCCTCTTGCCAGTGCCCTCTGGGGCCCACCCTTGGTCCCACGCACCCTCCCCTGCTCCAGCTCTTCCCTCAGCGCTGAAGCAGGGGACCTGCAAGGTGGCAACATGAGAAGACCCAGTGCTCCAAGATGCAGCTGTACCTTTACTCATTATTTTTTGAAATGTTCCCCGTCCAAAGGACAAACAGCTCCGTGCCCATTTGCGCCCGGGGGTCGTGGAAGAGGGCGGGGCCACGGTGGAGAGGGCACAGAAGATGGGATGCAGAAAGCAACCCAAGGGCCGGAGAGATAACTCAGTAGAGTAAACGCTTCTCCAGCAAATGCAGGGTCCTGAGTTCAATCCCTGGTCCTGAAAAAAAAAAAAAATAATAATAATAATAATAATAATAATAATAATAACAACAACAACAATAA
>PVKN010029090.1:0-13086 GCA_004027915.1 Capromys pilorides
GGCCACTCGGTCTACAGCCACCCCTTGTCTTGCCAAGCTCTCCCTGACAACCATCCTAGTGGGTTACTTTATGTCATTTGGTCGCAACTCCTAATCTTGTGTTTTTCCTCCTACTTGGCTTACTATTCCATTTCGGTGGAATTCACCCCCTAGTAGTTTTTTTAAAAAAATAATACATGAGAAACAACTTTTTTTAAAAGAAATTCTATGCCTGAAAATACTTCTCTTATCTTTGCAGCTAGCTGATAATTGGGCTGAGTACAGAACTGCAGGATGAAAATTTTCTCCCAAAGGAATTTCCTGAGACTATGCGCTAACACATATTTCCACAACAGTGTTGCTACTGCGAAGTTTGATGTTGTTTTAAAAAGAATTATTTTTTTGGCTGCCACGGTACTAAAACTTTAGCAGAAAGCTTTTTTTTCATTTGTACCAGAGATTGAACTCAAGACCTTATGCTTGCCAGGCAGGTACTTCAGCCACGAGCTAACTCCCCAGCCCTAAAATTTTAAAGTGATGAGAGTATTTTCATCCACTTGATACATGGTGGGCTCTTTTGTTCTGTATTCAGATAGTTGTGTCCTTGGGAAGGATTTTTTTTGGGGGGGTGCTAGCTCAGGCTGCTTTAAGGGCAGGTCGGGTAAGGCATGTAGAGCTGAGGATCAAACCCCAGTCCCCTGTGCCTGACGGCATTTGCCTAAGCAGGCGCTTAAACAACTGAGCTAATCTGTAGGTCTCTAGTTGTGTCCTTGGTTTGGGAAAATTTCCCTCAATTATTTTCTGACCTTTTTGCCTTTTGTTTTTCTCTAGTATCTTTTTTGGAGTTCATAATACTTTAAAATATTTTTCTTTCTAATCAAACCTCTATCCCCATATCCCATCTTTTAAATTTAAATTTTTCTTCACCATTCTGGGAGATACCTCAACTTTGTATTTTTGTATTCCAAAATCACTAGAAATGGTGATTGGTGGTGGTGGTGGTGGTGGGGTGTGTGTGTGTGTGTGTGTGTGTGTGTGTGTGGTGCTGAGGATAGAACTCTGACATTTACTGAGCTACAATCCAACTCCCACAATATTTTATTATTTCCAAGAGCTCTTTTGCTCTCTAACACTATTTAGATGTCCCCTCTTTAAACTTTGTACCTTACTCTTGTTTAATAGATGAAACATCTCCAAAGACATAATAGTTTGTTTTGGGTTTTTTCTCCTTTATCATACAGGCTTCTTAGGGCCAACGAGATACCTCAGCAGATTAAAGCACCTGACTAGGCAGACACAGAGACCTGGGTTCAATTCCCCAAGAGCCATACTGGCCCCACCCCTGCCCCGGGGCATGCTGAGAGGACACCTGAGACTGGGCAAGGTGGCACGCAGCTGTAATCCCAGTGTTTCGGAGGCTGAAAACAGGAAGAATCACTGAGTCCCACCTGTGTAGTGAGACCCTAATATAGGGTCTACAGGGTCTTATTATATATTTCTTCCAAACCTGGTTCAGCAACTTTGCTGAGGAAGCCTTGAGGTTTCCTCCTCTAGCTCTAGCTCTCCCGGGCAGCTCAGACTCCCATTCCAGCAAGGCCTCTTCAACAACAGATCTGGTTGCCAGCCTTTTGGGAACTGAGGTAGGAAGAAGGCTGTGGGTAAGAGGAGCACCTCAGCATGTATGTTAGGAAAGCTTCAGTCAATGTACCTGTCTTTGCTCTTGGAACCCAACTGCCGAACCCCAATTTGAACTGGGCTTCTTGGCTTCCTGCTGACTTGACTTGGTTCCACCCAGACCAGAGCTGTGTCTGACTCTCTCTCTGTGTCTAACTTCTATTCCCCTGCTAAGGTGGGGAAGCAGAGCTACCTGGTAGGACGGGCGGGTGGGCACAGATTTTCTAATATTTCCTCAGCAAATCTGCAGTCTGTTCTTCTGTTTTTAGCCCTTCCCTCTCCCTTTCCCAAATTCCAGGGATACTGCACACTACCGGTTCTTGATTCTTTTATGAATTCTATTATTTATTTATTTATTTATTTATTTATTTATTTATTTATATTATGGTGGTTCAGCCTGCCCTGGGGGTGGGGCTGGTACAGCACGTGGTGCTGGGGATCGAGCCGTGGTCCCTGCAGTTGCCTGAGCTTGCCTAAGCAGGCGCTTTAGATTGCTGGGCCTAAGTAGTTTGGGATTACAGGCGTGCGCCACAGGCGCTTTAGATCACTGACCCTCTTTTATGAGTTTGTGAAACAGATCAGATTGGATTTCTATTTTCTCCAATATTAGGTTGAGTTTGTCCCTTCCTAGTCCTGTTAAGTCAGTTAACACCCATTCACCCTCGTTCTAATTGCCCTTTATTGATTTATGTTTTATTTTTGAAGTACCTTTTGTCATTACAATGGAGTTTTGGCAAAGAGGGAAGTTTCTGGCAGCAAATGACTGTTGTTCAAGCCAGCATTTTTTACTAGAAGTCAGGAGTATCTTAAATGTTTATTTAAAAAAATACAAAACAGATCATAAATTGGCCAAGGGGTGAAAAATCACACCCATTCTACTTCCTCTCTCTCCAACTCACTGATGAAATCTTTCAAAATTTGTTAACAGTGCTTGGCACAGTGGCGCACGCCTATAATTCCAACTACTTAGGAGGCTGAGGCCGGAGGGTTACAGGTTTGTGACCTTTGTAAGCAGTTTAGGGAGATGTTGCTCCACATAAAAGGGAGAAAAAGGGGGGCTGTATCTCAGTGGTAGACAGCTAGCTTGGTGTGTGTAAGGCCCTGTGCACGGTATTGGGTTCATTTTGTGGTACCATGAGGCAAAGAAAGAAAGAAATGAACCAACGAAAGAGATTTATAAAACAAAAAAGTAGTTTATTTCTGGAAACTAATAAATAACTCTTTTCATGCCTCAGTCTTTAAGTATTTCTCATGAAGTTGAGACTGGCTGGCTCAGGTTGCCTTGAGGGTGGGTCTGGGGTTTGAACCACGATTCCCTGTGCCTGACTGGGATTGCCCATGCAGGCGCTTAAACCACTGAGCTAACCCGAAAGTCCCCTCATGAAGTTGAATCAGACAAACTATGAAAGGTTTAAGCTGGGCACAGCCGCCCACATTTATAATCCCAGCTATGGGATGATGAGAAAGGAGGATCATAAACTGAAGGCCAGCCTGGATCATGTACATCCTGTCTCAAATAAAAAATAAAACAAATGCTACCGAAGTTTGGAGAAGAGAAACATTGATATCAACAATTTCTTAAAAGTTTGACATTATCTTACTTTGTCTTTGGCTTGTACATTGCAGTTTTCTACAGATTACCACTATTTGTAAAAAGCATAAACTGACATTATCTACATTTTAGGCTATTACAAGAGGAGCCAGTAAGCAAAGCGCTATCAGTGAAGCTGATATTTAACTATCAAGGGTTATCCGTATTAGTCCTACCCATTCAACCTGACAAGTGTTTACTGAGCACCTCCTATGTGCTGACATGGAGCACAGGCCTAGACAGTGTATAGAATTCATAGTTCAGAAGAAAGACACGTAGTAACAATAAAAACAATAATTCCTAGTCTATGTGATATGTTAGAAGGTAGTATGTGCTACTGGAAAAAAAAAATAAAGCAGAGAAAAGAGAGGATTCGGAATAATGGGTTAGATAGACCAGGCATGGTGGCACATGCCTATAATCCCACTCAGAAGGCTGAGGCTGTGAGTTCAAGGCCAGCCTAGGATACACAGTGATTTCAAGGCCAGCTTGAAGTACATAGCAAGATCTTGTTACAAAAGATGAAAACAAACAGAAAAGGACTAATGGGTTGGAGGGCTGGTTACAACGTTATTTAGGGTGTCAAGAAAGGCCTCACTGAAGATGCATCACTGGAACAAACCACGCAGACAGCGACAAAGCGAACAGTTAGTGCATCTAGGAACAGCGCGCCAAAGCAGGGCATGCGGAAGAGCCAGGTGACCACTGGGGCCGGAGCAGAATCTTGGAGAGCAGTAGGAAGTCAGCTCAGAGAGGTGAGGTGGGGTGGGCATTTCAGACTGTGGGGAGCACTTCCGGTCCCTTGGGGAAACCACTGCAATACTCTGAGCAGAGGAAGGACAGGGGTGACTGCGGTGGGATCATGTTAAGAGGCAACTCTAGTCATCCTGATGAGAGGCGATGGTGGCTTGAACCAAGGTGGGCACAACAGAGCTGGAGGAGGTGCGGTGCGTACACATATGCATGTGTAACACATCTATCATCTGTGAATGCTTTGAAAGTGAATCCAACAGGATTTACTGGTGGGTAGAATGTTGGGTGTGAGAGAGAGTGGAATTGCAGATGATACCATATGAATCCTGGTAGCTTTTCCATATTCCAAAGATTAAAAGCAAAACCAAACCAAACCAAAAAACCCCTAGATCTTTCCATGTTTCCTCATATGAGGTTTAAATGACAGTGGAGCAGTGTTTCTATTGTGAGGGAAAAGAATCTTGACTCTACAGTGTTATACTAGGCTCTCCTGAATGGTGATTTACCGCAGTGGCCAATGAGATCAGCTGGCTGAGTTCCAATTAATTTTAGGCAACCACAACAAACAAGGAGAGAAATGAGGAATGAAAAAGTAGTAAGAAGTTGGGTGGGGCTGGGGAGATAGCTCAGTAGAATAAGCGCTTGCCAGGCAAACACAAGGACCTGAGTTCAATCCCCAGTTCTGAAAAAAAAAAAGAAAAAGAAAAAGACTTATTCTCTCTTTGGAGCTGGGGATATAGCTCAGTAGAATAAGTGCTTGCCTGGCAAGCACAAGGACCTGAGTTTAATCCCCAGCTCCAGAAAAAAAAAAAAAAGAAGTTAGATGCTGGGTCAGCGAGGTAGCTCAGTGGTCCAAGGCGCCTGCTTAGGCAAGCTTAGGCAACCACAGTGACTGTGGTTCGATCCCCGGCACCACATGCTGCACCAGCCCCACCCCTAGGGCAGGCTGAGCCAGTCATAACATACATAAATAAATAAATAAAGTTAAAAAAAAAAAAAGAAGAAGTTGGGTGCTGTGGTGCACAAATATCATCCCAGCTATTTGGGAGGCTGAGGCAGGAGGATAACAAGTTCAAGTCCCACCTGAGCTATATAGCAAGGCCTTGTCTCAAAAGAAAAAGGGCTTAAGGAAGTAGCTCAGTGCTCCCTGGATTCAACCCCCAGCACTGCATAAGTAAGTCAGTAGTGACAGGCTAGGCACAGCAGTAAGCGCACAGCAGTGTGAGCCTTTAAACCCCTAGCATAGCCCTTGAGCCTCTGGTTTCCTGTTTTGACGGGGTCTTAGCTTGCAGGTCTGCCCCACACCCATCTGTCACACTCGGGGGCAAAGCAGGCAGGCAGAATGCTGCAGCCTTGGCCTGGGAGGCCTAGCCTAGGGGAAACAATAGCTCCGTGACTCACACGAGACGTTTGTTTTTGTAGGTTTTTAGTGCTGGGGATTGAACCTAGGCATGCTAGGCACACACACTAACAATGATCTATGTCTCTACCCCTCAGAGTTTTGAGGAACTATGAACCATCTATTAACAGAGACTTTTTTTTTTTTTTAACTTCTTGAGGAAGTTCTGTAGCAAAATGAAAAATCAATTACAATATTTCAGGGGCATAATGCCTGTCTGGTAAGAGCAAGACCTCAGGTTCCATCCCTGGCACCGACGCCATGCTGACAATGTCCCCCTCCCCCCACCGAGCGCACCACACTGGCCACTGAAACCATGCATAGAATCCCCGTGCTGGTGAAGCTGAGATAGGAGGATCACTAAGTCTGAGCTATGTAGTGAGACTCTGTACCAAACAAATAAATAACTTTAAAGAATATCCTCTGGAACAGAATTACAGATTATTTTCCCCAATTCTGAAGATTGAACCTAGAGGAACCCTACCACAGAGCTAAACCTCTAGCCCTTTTTATTTTTTAATTTGAAACAGTCTTGCTAAATTTCCCATCCTGACCTTGAGGTTACAGTTTTCAACTGGCCATGGCACATACCTGTAATCCCAGCATCTGCGAAGCTGAGGCAGGAGGTGCTGAGGGTTCAAGATCAATGTGGGCTACACATGGAGTTCAAGGCCAGCCAGAATTACACATTGAGACTCTATCTCAAAAACAAACAACAACAATAACAAATAAATAATGGGGCTGGGGAGATAACTCTGTGGCACAAGTGCCTGCCTAGCAAGTGCAAGGTTGTGAGTTTAATCCCTGGTCCCACAAAACAAAAAACAAAACAAAACAAACAAACAAATATGACACACTTCTCCTACCTCAGCCTTCTAACTATTATTTTTCAAAATTTGTTTGTTTGTTTGTTTATTTATTTGTTATGACTGACTCAGCCTGCCCTGGGGGTAGGGCTGGTGCACCTCTAGCTATTGTTGATGGCAACAAAAAAATACTGGTTCACAGAAAAAACACAAGTGTGTCTACTTTCACCACTCTTATTCAACATAGTACTTGAAACTTTGGCCAGAGAAATCCGGCAAGAGAAAAAAAAATAGAAGATATATATATATATATATATATATATATATATATATATATATATATATAGTAAAAGTCAAAGTATTCTTATTCACAGATGATATTATCTTTTACATAAGTGTCTTAGTTACTTTTTATTCGTTGCTGTGACAAACACCTAACACTCAAAATGAAGGAAGGAAAGGTTTATTTAGCTCACAGATGCTGGAGGTTTTAGTCCATATTTGGCTGGCCCAAGGCTGAGTGGAACAGGGCAGGGAGCATCCAGTTCATGGCAGTGAAACAGCAACAACTGAAACAGAGGCAACAGACCACTGAAGGCGCAGAGAGCAACAACCACCGTCTGCCTCTCTGTCTCTCTTTATATTACATTCAGGCTCTCTGCCTCAGCCTATCCACCTTAGGCCACACCAATAATCCCAGCCATACTCAGACCAATAACCCCATCAGTACTAAAACACATAATCCCAGTGAATCAAGAGTCAAGTAATCCCAGCAGTACTCAGACCCATAGTCCCATCAGTACTAAAACACATAATCCCAGTGGATCATGACTCAAGTCTCAAACTCTAGAAGTCCCCGCCCCATGATTGCATGAGGCTTTGGGGGGACAACTAGACATAAACCATAACAATAAGAGACCTAAAAAACTAAACCAAAGATTCTTAGAACTAATAAGCAAATTCAGGATAGTAGTAGGATACAAAACCAACACATAAAACCAATAGCATTCTCATAAACCAACAATGAAACTACTGAGAAAAAAATTAATGTAATCCCATTCAGCATGACTTATAAAAATAATGAAATACTTTGAAATCAATATAAGCAAAGAAGCAAAAGACTTTCATCAGAAAAATTAGCCAGGCATGGTGATGCATGCCTGTAATCCCAAAACTTGGGCGGCTAAGGCAGGAGGATTGATATGAGTTCGAGACCAGCCTGGGCTACAAAAGTGAGCTCAAGGCTAGCCTGAACTGCATAATGAGACCCTGTCTCAAAAAGAAAAAAAAAAAAAAAAAAAAAAAAAAAAAAAAAAAAAAAAAAAAAAAAAAAAAAAAAAAAGAAAAGAAAAAAGAAGAGAAAAGAAAAAGAAAAATTAGAGTACTCTGAACAAGGAGATCAAAGAAGACACCAGAAAATGGAAAGGCATCCTCTTGTTTCTGGATAGGCAGAGAAGCATTAAGTCAAAATGGTCATTTATTACCAAAACAAGTGTATAGAGTTAATGTAATCTCAATCAAAATATCAATAGTATTCTTGGGGCTAGGGAGATAGCTCAGCAGTCTAAGAGCCTGCCTGGCAAGCACAAGGACCTGGGTTCAATCTCAGGTAGCACATGCTGTGCTGGCCCTGGGCACAGAGCTGGCCACTACAACCAGGCATGGTGGTGCACACTTTTAACCCCAGCAATGGAGAGGCTGAGACAGGAGGATCACTAAGAGTCCAAGCAGCATAGCAAGATCTTGTACACTCAACAGAACTAGAAAAAATTATCCTAAAATTTATTCAGAACCAGAAGAGACCCAGAATAGCAAAAGCAATCCTGGTCAACAAGTAATGTGGGGCTGGCAAGATAGCTCAGCAGTCTAAAGTGCTGCTTAGGCAAGCTTAGGCAACCACAGGGATGGTGGTTCGATCCCCGGCACCACACGCTGTGCCAGCGCCATCCCCTGGGCAGGCTGAGTTGGCCATAACATAAACAAATAAAGTTAAAAAAAAAAAAAAAGTAATGTGGTACTGACATAAAATTCACACAGGTAGATCACTAGAACTGAATAGAGGATGCAGAGGCAGGAAGGGCTGTGGGTACATTCACCTCTCTGATCTTGACAAAGGGGCCAAAAGCATGATGAAGAAAAAAACAGCTTAATAAATGGAGCTCGCAAAGCTGATAGTCCATACCCAGAAGATTTAATCTAGATGTTTATCTCTTACCTTGTACTAAAATAAAACCCAAATGGTCAAAGACCTAGATATTAGAACAGAAACAACCTGTTTGGACACACAGAAGGCATTCTGTTGTTCTGAGCAACTCTTGGGGTGCTGTATTAGTCACCTTTCTATTGCTAGGACAAAAATGCCTGATGCCCACAATGTAAAGGAGAAGAGGTTTGTTTGGCTCATAGCTTTGGACCATGGCTGGCTGGCTCCATGGCAGAAACAGGAGGAAAAGAGCCCGAGAGGAAGGGCCAGGGACCAGATGTGGTGGCAAGGGTCATACGCACCCTTGGGACCCTCTTCTTGCCTGGAGGTCCCACCCCCTGATGGCCCATTTAACTCTGAACTCATCTTGGGGGAACCCGCTGATGCAGTTGATGCCTCACAATCTCATCACCTGTCCAAGTCTCTTAACCCGGTCAAGCTGACAATCCAGATTAATCAGCACAGTTGCTCAAGGCAATTCAGAGGTGCCAGTGACCTCTAGACAGTGCAGAGTCATTCCACCACCATCACACCACAGAGGGCCCTCTGAGGTTGCTGACAGCCTGTATCATCTTGAGGGACCTGTGGTACCTAAGGCTCATCTACCAGACCATGTCAGACAGCTCTCCCCATCTCAGCTTCCTATTCCTGGACCCCTCCTACAAAAGCAGAACTTAGGTACTCAGCTTCCCTAAGTATGTCTTCCCTCCATTCTGACTCTAGGACCTACATAGGTGGTAGTGTTGAGGGGCCGGTGCAGGGCACCTCCTCTGTAACCAGATTCCTACTTTCTGTTCTGGGTATCTCCATCTTTCCTTTTTCCTTTCCCAGGAAGAATGACTGATCCACAGAGCAGGGACATTCTAGCCATCAAGTCCTTCCCAAATCTATTCTGCTTTCTGCATATGAGCTCTTTTCTTCTTCCCTTCAGAGCCTAGACTTTCTAAAGCAAACAAACAAACAGAAATCTTGTTTGTCTTTTTCTCTCACTTCAAACACATGAGCTCAGAACCATACAAGCTCCTGCCTCCATGGTTGGCGGAAGGGCTGCAGATTAACATCCATTCACACTTCAAAACTGGCATCTTACCACTGAACAAACTGTAGGAATATTCTACCTATCTTTACTTAAGCATGGGAAGAAACATCTATTAATCAGGTGGGAATCTGCACATTCATTATTAAGGCTTTTAAATGTTTGCCTAAACATTTCCCCAATATAGAAGACTGTCTCGGTAATTCTTTGTATTCAGTATACTTTTCTTTTTGGACTAGCACATCACTGCACTGTCAATTTTTGTGAAATATAAAAATATTTTCATACTACTTCATTCCCATTAGGATGACTGTTACATTTTTATTTTAATGTGGAGGAATGGCATATATATATATATATATATATATATATATATATATATATTTGTTGTTTGTTGAGACATGGTTCTGCTACGTTAATTCAGTTCAGGTTGACCTTGAACTCACTACATAGCCCAGGCTGGCCTCAAACTTAAAATAATCACCTGAGTGCTGGGACTAGAGGACTATGCCAAATAACAAGCATATACCTAGAACTACCATATTTTTATATTTAAAATTAAGTTTATTGGTACTCTTTTAACATAGTCACACTGGAAATTTGTACATATATATCTTCTTTTCTTCATATATATATATTTATTTATTTATTTATTTATTTTTTATTTTTCTTGTCTTTTTGAGACAGGGTGTCCCTAGGTAGTTCAGGTTGGCCTTGAGCTCACTTTGTAGCCCAGGCTGGTTTTGAACTTGAAATGATCTTCCTGCCTCAGTCTTCCAAGTGCTGGGATTACAGGTGTGCACCACCACGCCTGGCTTCCCCCCTTTTTCTTTTCATGTGGGACCAGGGTTCAAACTTACAACCTTGCACTTGCCAGGCAGGCACTTGTGCCATGGAGCTATCTCCTCGGCCCTTTCTCTTTACATATTTAAAAGTGGAAAATAACACATTAGTAAGGATGTGGAGAAACTAGAATTTTAGTCTATTACTTGTGGGAATGTAAAATAGGGGCAGATACTAAGGAAAATAGTTTGGCACTTCCTCAAGAAGATAAACATAGAATTACCATATGGTCCAGCAATTCTACTTCTGGGTGTATTCCCAAAAAGAACTGAACAAGGGATGTAAAGAGATATCGCACACTTATGTTCATAGAAATGTTATTCACATTTGCCAAAAAGTAGAGACAACCCAAATGTTCAGTAGATGAGGGGATAAACAAAAATGTGGTATTTACGTAAAATGGAATATTATTAAGCCTTAAAAAGGAACACCAGTCTGATACTTGCTATAACATGGATGAACCCTGAAATGAAAATAAGCCAGATACTAAAGGATGAACATTATATTTGTGTCATAATATTAGATCAGGCATAGTCCAAGACAGTTTTCCAAGGCCTATGGGCGGACAGGAGAACGAAATACTGTTATTTTTGTTTATTTTGAGACAGGTCAGATATGTAGTTCAGGTTAGCCTTGAACTGTGTGGCAGTGCTGTCCAAAATCATGGCAGCTCTCCTGCGCTCGCCTCCCAAGTGGATTACACATGTTGCTGCTACCCCTGGAGGGGATTTACTGGTCAGTACGCATAGAATTTTACTTTGAAGGCTAAAATTTCTTGGAAATGGGTAATGTTGATGACTATACATTTTCAAGTGTTTTAAACAGGGGCTGGAAGTGTAGTTCAGTGCACTGGGAAAAAAAGAATGAAAATAATTATATTATATATGCCATAACTTTTATAAAATAAAACATAGGATGGTTGTGGTGGAATACTCTGTAATCCCAGCAATCAAGAGGCTAAGGCAGGGGCTGGGGAGATAGCTTGGTGGTCTAAGTGCCTGCCTGGCAAGCACAAGGACCCAGGTGCAATCCCTGGTACCACATGCCAAGTGAAGGCCCTGCTGTGCTGGCCACTGAAACCGAGTATGGTGGTTGTATTAGGCAGAGATATAAGGAACAGATATTATCACAAGATATACAATGTATAAGGGTTTACAAGATTGGCTTACAGCAGTCAGCCGCAGAGTCAGATGAGAAAGCGTGCAGAGGGCGTCTACACACCCCAGACTTCAGAATTCAGCCCCAAGTTCTGAAGCTCACTGCAGTGCTCCATTCACGTCTCTATTCGTCAGCCCATTGGTCTGTGACAGAAGAATGAAGAGTCTGCAATGGATACTGAAGAGTCTGTGACAGAAGCTGAAGGATCCAGGCCACAGGGTGAGAAATCTGTGCTACAAGCCAGGCAATGAAGTCCGAGCTGAATGCGAAGACTGAAATTCCTCTGAGGAAGTGGAAGTTTGACCCCTTCCTCAGCCCCTATGTATGGTCTCCGGCCCACTGCTTCCTAGGGCAGGCCCTCCGCCCCCACCCGCAGGGAACCAAGTTGACACAATGTATCAACCACTACAGCGGTGGGCACCTATAATCCCTGTGCTGAGGAGGCTGATACAGGAGGCTCACTCAGTGAGCCCGAGGTGGCTGGGGCTAGTGCTGGGGACCAAACCTGGGTCCCTGTGCTTGCATAAGCAAGCGCTTACTCGGCTGAGCTATCTCACTGGCCCTGAAGGTTTGGAATTTAAAGGAAGTAGATAACTTGGTGAGCCAGAAAACAATGTGGTTTATCTCATTTGGAGTAAGATAGGAGAGGGCTTTTTTGTTTGTTTTTCAGAATTGGAAGTTGCGCCCAGGGCTTTCCAAACTAAGCTATATCCCTGGCCTTTATTTTTTTTATTTTGAGACATGGTCTCACTAAGTTGCCCAGACTGGGCTTGATATTCTGATCCTCTTGCCTCAGTCTCCAGAAGAAGTGGGATTACAGGCCTATGCTTATAGGCTTAGCTATGTCTTTTAAGTTAAAAACCTATGTCATTTGAGGATTTTAACTGACGTGTTTATGGGGGGGGGGGGCTGAAGTATAAGGATAATGGTATCTTGTTTCTATGGTACAAGTTATAATTATTAAATAATTACATCACATTGCTTAAAGTAAGCTTGTTCCTACTGCAACAAGCACAAACACCCAAACAAAACTCAGGATTTAGAGGCAGATTTTATTTTACATTGACTGGTTGGGACTGTTTCCAGAATATCAGGCCCTGATCTCTGGTAGTTTAGGACTTATATGGAATAAGTGAGCAGGAAGTGAAGAGGCAGAATGGCTGGTCAACTGGAGGTTTTTTTGTTTTTGTTTTTGTTTGTGTGTGTGGTACCGGGGATTGAACTCAGGACTCTATGCTTGTGCTTATTCTACTGAGCTACCTTCCCAGCACAACTGGGGTTTGTTTTATACAATGTGCATCACAGTGACCAGCCATTTCTAAGAGATATGAGCAGGTGGGACTGGAATAAGAACTACTGCCTGGGCCACTAAGAAACTGGAGTATACTGGCTGGAGTGTGTGTGTAGCATTCTCTGTTACAGTATTTTTTGTTTTGAAAGAGTTGTTAACCTTTCATTCTCACACATGAGGCATATAACTTTTATGTAAAAAATTTTTATGTATATTCTGGTAAGTAGAAAATCCCCCCCCCACCTCAAATTTCAACTGTTGTGAGGTAAAGACGAAGATGAAAATGAACACACTTGTCATTTTTCAAGTAAATATGCTCCAGTGTTACTTTCCTATTGAACTTCATTGCAACT
>PVKN010029091.1:0-13077 GCA_004027915.1 Capromys pilorides
GCTGGCGCAGCATGTGGTGCCGGGGATCGAACTGCAGTCCCCGCAGTCGCCTGAGCCCTCCTAAGCGGGCGCTTTGGACCACTGAACCATCTCGCCGGCCCCTTGTTACTGTTTTTCTATATTTGTTTCTGCTGTTTTTACTGTTTAAAATAAAATTAAAAAAAAAAAAAAAACAAAAAACATCTGGCTGTCGTGATGTTGTCTTTTAGCTATTTCTTCTTAATTCTCTAGATATTTGTTATTAAATAGTCTTTTCTTATCAAAATCAATCCTTTTGATATGTTAATGGCTCAAAAATCCTCTTGGGTAATTTAAAAATTAATTAATTAATTATTCAGTACAGGGTCTCACTATGCCGTTCAGACTCATTAGTGATACTCCTGTCTCAGCCTTCCTAGCACTGGGAATAGAGACCTGAACCACTACTGTGGTTTCAGGGCTGGCACTGTGTATCCTGAGTTCTGTGTCTGGCACCGCACGTGGTACAGGGGGTTGAACTCATGTCCATGTGCTTGCCAGGCAGTAGCTTAGACCATCAGCTATCTCCCCAGCCCCTAATTTTTTTTTTTTTAAATTTTAGTGACTTTCCCTGATTTTCTCTATTCTTCAAAAATAAAAACCACTGTTCTTAAAGTCAAATGAAGCCATCCTGGCAACTATTAAGAATTTCTCATATTCCATGTACAGAGTCTTATGAATATTAGGACATTAATTGATTAAGTCTTCATAAAAACCCAAAGGTACTTCTCTAGTCACTATTGATGCATAATAAAGGAACCTAAGATCTGGAATTGTCATACAGCAAATAAATGATGGTTAGATATAAATTTAGATAATTAAGGCCACTATATACATGTGTATTCAGTATGAAATGCTTCCTTGCAGCTTGGCAGCAATTTCAACTCTCTGTTTCCCTCTCTGGCTTTGTTTCTGTCTCTGTCTCTGTCTTTTCCTGTCTTTCTTTCTGTGTCTCTCTTTGTATATCTTTCTCTGACTCTTTGTCTGTCTCTCCCTCTCTCGCTCTCTCTGTTTCTGTCTCTCTCTATCTCTCTGTCTCTTTCTATCTCTGTCTCTCTGTGTCTTTTTCTTTCTCTGGCTCTCTTTCTCTGTGTGTCTTTTTGTCTGTCTCTCTGTCTCTGTTTCTCTCACTGTCTCTCTGTCTCTTTGTCTCTCTCTGTTTCTCTGTGATTCTGTCTCTCTGTCTTTGTCTCTGTCTCTGGCTCTGTCTTTCTGTCTCTCTCTCTCTGTCTCTCTCACTGTCTCTCTGTCTCTTTGTCTTTGTCCCTCTGCCTCTCTCTGTCGCTCTGTGTCTCTATCTTACTCCTTCTCTCTCTCTCTTCTTTAAAATGCCTTTAATTTCTGGCTGCCTGTATTATATCTCACTTCCAAACATTGATATGTTTCAGATTCAGTGTTCAACCCTTAGTAGCTAAATGGACTTGAAGATTTCACTTGCTTTCTTGGGGCTTTAGGGTTGTATTAATTTGATAATATATTCCAGTTACCCAGGATGACTTGGTCAACATATAATGACCACCTGGATCAATTTCTGTGGCACATTCATTCCCACTTGTGTTGTATACCAGATATCAGCATTTATTCATCTTAAAACTGAAAGCTTATGTCCTGTCTTAGCTATTTTTCTTATTGCTGATGCAAAATACCCGATACCCAAACTTAAAGGAGGGAAAGAAGTTTTACTTAGCTCATAGTTTGTAGAGATTTTAATGCATAACTAGTTGGCTCATGGCAGGCAATAGTTGTGGAGGTAGGCAGCAAAGGCAGCAGGGGAGCCTGGAGCTCTTTCTGTCCTTTCTAACCATATCCAGGCAACCTGCCCTCACGGCGGGCGGAGCACAGACCCTTCATCCTGGTGCCTTTAATTCCAGCCTCACACAGTGAATCAACCCCAGTGATACCTTTAACAGAATTATTATTTTATTTATATTCAGATAAATTCAGTGAACTATGTAAATAGAAAAAAATAACTTCATGTTTTGCAATCATATCTTTAGGCAGTGAAAATGTTTTCTTTCTTTCTTTTCTTTCTTTCTTTCTTTCTTTCTTTCTTTCTTTCTTTCTTTCTTGAGTAATTGGTAATTGGTAAAGGGTCTCATTATGTAGATTGGACTCATGGGGACAGGGCGCGTGTGGCATGAGGAACCAGAGATCGAAGACTTTGTCTGCTGAGCTATCTCTCTGATCCATGGAATCTTTTTCTTAAAGGATAGGTATGATTTCATTTCTATGTCAACAGATCCTAATGGAAAGAGAGAAATAAGCTTTTAAACCAAGTTTTGTGATCTAAAGTTACCCCTTTTCTTTCATCCATGTAAAATAACTGACAAGAGTACAGTAATTATGGTCCTAGAAAGTCATTCACTTTGACCTCAACTTTTTAATAATATTTTTCTTCCTTAACCCAAGAAGATGATTAAAGAAAATACGTGACCGATATGACCAGGAAGAGTTTATGAAGAATTTGCCACTAATAGTTTGAGTCAAAAGTTCATCCTAAATTCCTGTGAAATACAGCTGAGACCCTGATTTTTGATGTGATCATGGTGCAGCCTGGCAAACCTTTTGTCACCCTCGGGGTTGCGTGCTGCCTGACTGCAGTGGTGAAGGATGCGCCTTGAGGTTTCACCCGATGTGAAGATGCTGGGCTCTTGAGGCCAGAGCTGGGGCAAAGCTCCTCACAACCTTTTTCTTGCTTTCTGAACAAGGCACCGTGCTTAGCCTCTTAGCTTGATAGCTGTAACAAGCTTGGTAGCTGTATGACTAGCTAGGATCATGGTCTTTTCATAACAATTTTCGATCAAGTCATGATCACAAGCTTACAACACAGAAGTTGTAGAAGCCCTTGAGAGATACCACTAACTCGGGCATTACAACTACTCTTTTGATGATATATAATTTAACAGAATTTTTTGTATGCCATTAAATTACAATTTATCAGAGCAACAATCATTGATTTCTTCTCTGCCTTAATGGATTCCCTTTTTGCTTGAGAATTTAACACATTCCCTCATTTATTTTTATTGTATGTATGTATGTATGTATGTATGTATGTATGTATGTATGTTATGGTCAGCTCAGCCTGCCCTGAGGTGGGGGCTGGCATAGCATGTGGTGCCAAGAATCAAACTGTGGTCCCTGTGGTTGCCTAAGCTTGCCTACGCAGGCACTTTAGACCACTGAGCTATCTCTCTGGCCCCTATGCTCTCATTTATAATGTAGAAAATCTTATTCATTTATTTATTCATTCGTTCATTCACATTGATACATAGTCTCGCTATGCAGCCCAAACTTGTAATGCTCCTCCTGTCTCAGCCTCGCATGTACAGGGTCCCGGGGCCAGCACAGCCTGCAGTATGAGGAATTGAACTTAGGTCCTTGCACTTGCTAGGCAAGGGCTTAGACTGCTGAGCTATCTCTGCAGCCCAGAAAATCTTTTAAAAATAATATAATTAATTCCAGTTTTAACCCAAAGAGGAGTAATACAGTAATATTTAGTGTGTAGACTTTAGAAGCTTGTGTCCTCACCTTTAACCTTTATGAGGGATGATAAAAAATAGCATTGATGTTTATATTTTTAAAAATGCATCATAGTAAAAGATACATAGACATCAATCCCCCTCAAATACTGAGCTTTTCGTTGAGCACACTTATGCCAGGATTCTTGCCTCTTTCTGAAGAAGCTCTCTTGCATGAGTGTTGTGTGAAATACGACTAAAAATATACCTACTGCTGCTACTGATGCCGCCCCATGGAAAGGCAGGCCCATGCAAGCCGGGGTTCTCCTTCCTGTCATTGACTACATCTGACGCCATATCTTTTCTGGGGCTTCTCCAAATTCAAAATTAACATGAAAAGTAAGCATGAATCCACTCAGGATATGGAAATAGCCACAGAAGCATTACTAAAGACATGGAAGACTTCCAAATTTACTTCAGAAAGTGATGTGAAGGTTGGAATAAATGTGTTGGACAAAGAGGGAATATTTTGAGGGTAATTAATGGTAATGTATCTTTTGCCATAATACATTAAAAAAATTGAAAACCTTCATGATATGTTGAGCATACCTTTCAGCTATGCAACTTCATCTAGATCCTGATAACTATGTACATCAGCTTCTTTATCTGTGAGATTTTTTAGTAATTGTCTAATTCAAAAGTTTCTATAAGAATAATGTGAGTCAATACAAGCATCAAGTTCAGGGCAGAATCTGGCATGAAATACTCTATGTTTTAGTTACTCTACTCTCATTGCTGGACAAATACCTGACACTCAAAATGAGGGAAGGAAAAGTTTACTTAGCTCACAGTTACTGGAGGTTTCAGTCCATATTCAGCTGGCTCCAAGGCGGAGTGGCACATGGGAGAGGGCAACCTTCCATGACTGCGGTCAAGAGTACAGGGAGAGAGCAACAGCAGCTCAAGCAGCTAACTTCTCTTCCTACCTTACATTGAAATGCAAATCACCTGCCCCAGGGGAGGGGCAGCACCCATTTCCACAATAATCAATTATAAATTCCAGAAGCCACCCAGCCTCAGGACTACAAGAGACTTTGAGGGGACACCTGTACACAAACCATAACACTCCATAAAACCAATGTTACTGTGAATAATGGGTACATTTAACATTGATATGTATTTTGTACTTGATGATAACATTTTTAAACATTCAAAGTTACTGACTCCAAATCTCCATTATCTCCTCATTACTATATTACAAAATAATTTGCATTGCCCTTATAATTCTGCATAGACCCTAATGAAGAGGGAATGCGTAAATTGATGGGTTAGTCTTTAGTACTATTCATTTATTAAACACAAGAATGTATTACAAGATGTTTATGCATGCATATTTTTAATATAAATATGTATATACTTATTGCATGTAAATGTATAAATATAGAAATTTTCCATAGATTGGAATAATTGGGAACTGATGCTCATAAGGTCGTCCTAACTTTGCAGTAGGTTCGTACTAAAGGTGTAGACCATGTCATGTGGAAATGAAATTAAATCACCATTATCTTATGTGTGTTACATTAAAGCAAATACTAGTGCTACTTTAACAAGCTTAAGAAAATCTAGAAGACTAATTATTGGGATTCCTGAGCTCATATTAGTGATGATTCATATATATTTTGCATCTCAATTCTTTCTCCTAAAATAATATATTTTTCCTCCAGAAGAGGCCATGTGTCTCGGTCACTTTTCTCTTATTGCTGGGACAAAATACCTGACACCTCAAATTAAGGAATGAAAGATTTATTTAACTCATAGTTAGTGGAGATTTCAATCCATACTTGGCTGGCTCCGAGGCTGAGTGGCACATGGCAGAGGGCGGCAGTGCATGGTGACAAAAAACAACAAAGAACAAAGGGGAGGAGCAGTGGCTGCAGCACTAGCTAGCCTCTCTCCCTCCCTGTGTCGTATTCAGGCTATCCACCCCAGGTGGGTGTAGCACCCGCCCCCATAATCCCAGCTCTGGATTATGAATCAATCACAAACTCTAGAAGTTCACCCTGATGGCTTTGTGAGGCACTCTGGGAACAACTAGACCAAACTGTAACACCATGTATCCAGGGAAATAGCTTTCCTTAACACGTTATAGGTTTAACTAAAAATAGAACCTCCGAGATAAGGGACTGACTGTCTATACTTGGCTTCTCTTTTATGACAGTGTAAAAAGAAAGTAGTCATTGCTGACTCCTTGTTGGAGAAACGGAATGGCAAGGAAGTACGAGAGAAAATTTTCAGGTGCAGCGTGGTTCCTTTCTCTTGAGGGGAGTGTGCTGCAGGAGCCCCTAATGGATGTCTGAACTGAAGATAGTGCCAAATCCAGCATAGATTATGAGTTTTCCTATGATACATACTCACAGTAAAGTTTAATTTACAGATTGGCTACACAAAGAGATTAAAAATAACAATAATAAATGAGAATGATTAATCCAATATAGAGTAATAAAAGTTATATCAATGCAAACTCTCCTCTCTCTCTCTCAAAACAAATCACATTATTTTTATCCTTTCACTTAAAAGAAACACTCTATGGTATCTCTGAATTGTCAGCATCATTACTGTCATGCTTTTAGGTCACTATTAAGTAAAATAAAATTTACTTGAATAAAGTCACTGCAATATAGCAGCAGTTGGCCTGGGAACTCAGACAGCTGTGAAATCATGAACAGAAGAGTGAGGCATAGAGCATGGGCATACTGGAAAAAGGAATGACTGATGGACAGCAAGATGGAGCCAGACAGCAGGGGAATGATCACGCTCCTCAGAGCAGTATGCAATAGAAAGTTTCTTATTTGTTTCTGGAAGTTTCCATGTACTATTTTTGAGTCGCAGTTCACAATGGAGACTGAAATCATGGAAAAAGAAACTTTGGATGAGGGGGACTACAGCAATAACAAAGATATTATCTTCTAAAATAATATACAAAAATCAACTTAGAGGAATAAGGATTTGGTGGCAAAAATAAGATAATTTTCACAGCAGTTTCAATAAAAAAATGATGGACATGTGAAATCTAAGCACTGTACTCGAAGTTTCCAGGCAACATGGACATTATGCAATATAAGCACAATTTGATTAGATTTGATATCCAATTCCTTCCCACAATTTCTGTGAACAAGTTTTTGGACTCATGCCTGTTCTAGGTTGGCAACAAAATGAAATTTTCAACAGGACTTGTCAGCATTCAGTTATGCAAAATGAAGTAGAAGAGGTATAGAGTGGAAGTTAGTGTTTTGTGAACAATAGGTACTGAGGTGATGGGACTTTGTATATTACAAGTGGCTTCAGGGCAACAGTTGTCTCTCATGGACCTACTGACATTCTCCTGGTGCCTAGGCCTGGAAAAGCGTTTAGATGCTTGTATCTAAGTTCAAGACATTTCTCCAACCAAATCTTCAGTCAGCTGCCAGCCAATCTTTGGGTACTGATCTTTAATAAGGGCATTCATTATGAAGGCTGATGTCTCACACAGCTGCACAATTGCACCATCAAATGTAATTTTCCTTCAAATATTTGATTTCTAGAACACAGCAGAGGGAGTGTTGGAAACACGACTGAATATTCCTACATTGAGATTTAACTGGTGATGTTCCATCTCTCTCATGATTGCTGAAGATAGTCACTCTAGACTGAAAGATGCTAATACAACTTAGATGCCATTTGAGCCTTTTCTATTTTAGTTGTGGCTAAGGTTGAAAGAGAAAAATTTAATGTTGTTTGTTTTGAAAAATGTTTATATGGATACACTGATGCAGAGTAGGCCAACGGATCTTGGATTGAAATAATGTTAACTGAAAGAAATCAGACTCAGACACAGAAGCCTAAACCTCACATAGTTTCTCTCATGTGAGAAAGCCAAATGGCAGAACAGTTGAAGAGCAAAATAAAAGGCAGGGAGTAGAAAGCAGGGAGGTGGATCTTTCACTAAAGAGAATAAAGAGATGGAGGATGGGGGTAAAGAGAGAGGGGAGAAGGAGACCTAAAAAGACAAATTACATATTTGCACCAAATTCCCATGATGAATTTAATCATTATGTGCTTCAAACATGTAGTAATAAAACTAGAAGTTAAGAAACAATGTTTAAAAAGATTTGGGTCTATGAAAGCTTGTTATATATTTCTTATATCTTTTTGCTAAGCTTTTAACTTTTTACCATGCATAAAGAATGGTCTTGTATTATAAAATTAGACACAGAAAACAGGGATAGCCTCCTACTCTTTGTGTCTGTTTTCTTTCCCTAGAGACTGTTGCACTCACCTGATTTCAATGGGGCTAATGAGGTAAGATCATTATATCAAGCAATTTCTAGGATTCTGTTGCTGTTTCCAGGGAGATAAGAATAAAGTATGGTTCTTAGCAAATGAAATAGCAAACAGCCTCTTGATAGACTAGAGCAGATAACATTTGCTTGTCCAATTCACATCTGCTAGGGATTTAGATTCAACTAATTTACTATGATAAATAATGTTTTGGGAGATATTTTTGTAACATAGCTATACATTAAAAATTAACTAATTAATTAATTAATAATTTTTTTATGTATTTGGTATAAGGTCTCACTATACAGCTCAGACTCCTAGTGATCCTCCTGTTTCAGCCTGCCCAGTGCTGGGCTTAGAAGTATGCACCACTATCCCTGGTCTTGGTGGCTGGCTCAGCATGCCCAGGGGCAAGGCCAGCACAGCATGTGGTATAGGGGATTGAACCCTGGTCCCTGCACTTGCCAGGCAGGTGCTTTGCCTGCTGAGCTATCTCCCTGGCCCATAACAGCACATTTACATACATCACTATTTAAGACAAATTTTAGGAAATGAAATACTGAGGAAATTAGAATGAGATGAATATTTGACAATTTACAGTGACAGCTGGGCATGGTGTTTCACATCTGTAACCTCAACACTCAGGAGGCTGAGGGAGAACTGCCTTTGAAATCCAGACCAGCCTGGGTTACATAGAGACACTTTGCCTAAAAAGAAAAGAATGCACAGGAACCAAGCTTAGATCAATTCACACACTGAATGAGCGTGGGTATTTGCAAACTCATCACCATGAAACACTGACATTAAATCTTAAACAGGTAAATGTACCTTGGTGAAGGTAAAATATACATTACTTTATGAGATTTAGATTAGTGATTAAGCTCTATCAAGCTTATATATCACAATGCTGAAATATCATCTCAATAAAGGCAGCCCTTCCCACCATGTTTCTCCTGTCCCCAGACCTTAGGGGACCTAAATTACCTTTTAGAAGACCACAGTTCTAATAGAGATCATAAGTAACTAAAATTTGGATGCCTCCACATTGGACATGTAGTCAGTCTCCTCTCTTGCACTTTTCCTGTTTCATTTGCCTCATATTTTACAATACTTATCTTTCTCATTAATTGTTCACTCCTTTTTAGACAGAAATTATATCTCATTTATGTGTATACTTATCCTAAACTAAAGGTCTAGTGCCAAGGTCAATACATCTTTTATTTTGTGCTTGTGAGTTGGTCGACTGTCTCCTGCCAGTGGGTTTTCTTTCAGACCATGAGTGCTTAGCTCACCCGTTTACCTAGCTTCAGGTCAGCCAAGACTCCTTTTTCTCTGGGCCACGATTTTGTATCTACCCAATCATCCACTTGTCACTCAAATTTATTCATTCTTAAATCAAGATTTTATAATACTTTCCTTTTTATTATAAGTAAACATTATTTTGTATTATAAAAAGAATATTAATAACATGCAGTACAGTTGTATGTTTCTATCTAACAAGGCTACAGTTGTGGAATTACGAAATGGAATCATTTGGAAAGTTGTCACCTTTTGCAGTGTGTTAGCCCCACCTAGTGAATGATTAATGAATTCTCAAAAACTAATCACACAAGAAATTTTTTTAAGCTGTTGCTGACTCCTATGCCATCTTATTCCTAGTCTTTGAGCCTTTAAGTAATGGGGTAATTGAAAAGATATCATGACTGATTAAACTTTAAAATTTGTTACAGTAAAAGGCTCATTGTCATTAATCGTCCTCAAAAGACTCCCTTTCTTCACACACACTCATCCCACGGTTCTTGCTCCTTTCTGAAGCAGTTCTGGAAGTCTTTTTTCATGAGTGTCTCTAGGAAATGTGATTAAAACTATAGCTAGTCATGCTGTGGCATGCTATCCCAAGGAAAGTCATGCCTGTAAAAAATGATACCATGTCTTCATCCATAGATCTAGAATCCTGCAACTCCTGGCTTTTCCTCTAAATCAAAATTACCATGAAAGCCATACATTTTGAATTGATTGAGGACATGAGAAGGCATCTAAATATACTCATGAAAAAGGATTTCTCTACTATGGACACGCTTTGCAAATGTAGATTTTAGTTTCCTCCACACTAAAAAATATTTGGAATGGATGTTGAATTGCAATTCACTATGTTAACTAAAATATTAAAAGCATATTTCCCTTTGTTCCTACAAATTCTTGGAAGACGTATCTCAACAAAATATGAACAAACCAAGAAATGATGAACCATGAGCCAACAATGGAAATGCTGTAGTTTGCACCAGTGAGGTACACATACAAATTTCAAATGTGGAAGTGAGGAGAATACAGAACTTTGCTGGCAAGTGGTACCCTGGAGGAAACCTTTGATTCCCAGGTTCTCCTACGTGTGGTGAGTTTTGGATAGAAGAAAATGCTTCAGGCCTTTGTCTTGGTGGTGGGGTTGAAGTAGAGCTCTGAATGCCATTCCTGAAAACCCTTCCTACACCTGCGTCTTCAGTCATTTCCTACCTCGCAGTAGGGCTTACAGCTAACTATGGAGAATTCTTTCCTCTGTGTTGAGCCTGACTAGTGAATTACATGTGAACATATATGAAATTCTAAATTTGAATTTATTTTTTGTATCAATTTCTGATGTTCCTGTTGTAAGTTATGAAGTTAACTGATCTCTGATCCAAAGTCTGGGTCACCTCCTCCTTTCTTGGAAGCTTAGGAACATCAGCAAAGCTATTTGTTCTCTCTCGTGTTCTAGAAATTTAAAGGAATACACCTTGGTTTGTCTGTGTCTATCCTTCGTGAAGGGTTCTTGGTGAATCCTTTCAGTGTGGAAAGTCATATTCTTATTTGTTGATGAATTTATTTGCTTTAGCGAATGTTTCTTTTACTCTGTCTTTTTCTGAGACAAAGTCTCACGACACGGTTCAGGCTGGCTTTGAGCTCATTTCACAGCCTAGGCTGGTCTTGAACTCACAACGATCTCCCAGCCTCAGCTTTCAGTATGCTGGGATTTGGGGTGTGCCCCACCATGTCCAGCCCTAGTGAATATTTCTTATCCTCAGCTTCATTGATTGATTGATTGATTGATTTGGAATTGTTATTTTTTGACCACCGGATTTCATTTTTTAAAAATGTATTTGGTACAGGGTCTCACTATGCAGCTCAGACTTGTAGTGATCCTCCTGTCTTCAGCTTCCCCAACACTGGTATTACAGACATGCACTACCATGCTCAGACTTGTTCGCCAGCTAAGCACACCCAGGGGCAGGGCTAGCACAGCATGTGGTGCCGGGGATCAAACCCTGGTCCTTGTACTTGCCTAAGCAGGCACTTAGTGCCCTATGCTATCTCACTGGCCCACACTGGGTTTAAATGACTGCACTGCTCATTTAGTTTATTTTTTTTATTTTCTATACCATTTTAAAAACTTTCCAGACATTGACGTCATAACTTACGCTCTAGCTTTGGAATCCATGCTTAAACTTGCTCTTAACCACCCAGCAGAAAAGTTTAACCACAAGGCACAAAACAGAAAGCTAGACTAGAATGCTGAGCTGTAAAAGGCTTAAATCAACAGCTTCCAACATTGCCATTCTTACCAATAACCCACTGCGATTATCAAATGTTGGATTATGCATACAACCACTTTCTCTTAGTTCAATGAGAAGAAATTTGATTGTACCAATAATGATTCGAAAAATTGTAACACCTACACCCTGTACTCTATATAACTAATAAGAGGACAACAATATGCGTTGTATCAAATATTGAAATGTACTACTGTGTTTTGAAGCTGTCAAAAAATAAAAAAATAAAAGATTAATTGGCAAAAATAGCTTTGGAATTAATATCTTAGAAAATATTATCATATTTTAAGACAATTCAATAGGAATTTTTATTTTCTTAAGATTTTATCTTTATAATACTCCATTTCAATTTTAGTTTTAGTTTTAGTGCTATTTTAGTTTTATGTGTATACTAACTGCATAATTGCTGCTTTTCGTTGCCCTTTGTTTCATTCCCATCTTTTAGCAGAAAATTTCTGTCAGAATTTAGTCATCTCTCATGACTGCTTACTGGAAACAGGGAGGGACTGGAGGTTGGGTGGGAACTCTGAGCACGCACCTGGGCTTGTGCTCCGTGAGCTTCAGAGTAGGATTTCCGGTGGGGCTGCACAGCCCTGTGCTTCATGTTCCCCCTGTAGACACTTTCCCTATGGGAGGAGGAACGCTGCATGTCAGCATTCCGGGATACAGGAGAAATAAGCTGGTCAGTGTCCCCTGTCTTTTATGCAGTACTGCAATTAAAAACCTTGCCTCTCATATGAACCAGCCTGTAAGTCCCCTAACATACTAGAACATTCTTTCCCTTAATGTAGAGCAAAATTTTAGCTTTTACCACAGAGGATGGGTGGGGATGGAGGGCTCTGGTGCTATGTCTGCCCCTTAAATAATCTTTCACCTAATCCTTCTCCTGAATAAGGGAGAGTTCTTTTCATCCCCACTTCCAGAAGATCTGGATGTGGTTATGTTGTTTGGTAGATTGAATTACCTCTTGGTTGTCTTCCTTGTAGCTTAAGGTTTGAGTTTTCTCAAATATATTTGCTTTTCAAGTATGTTTGCTTTTCAACTTAATGTATCCATTTCCCCTTTTCACTCTTTTTCTGCATATAGGCCTTTTAAAACAATTGCCTTTTGTGAAGATAAGGCTAGAAAAACATGTGTGTTCTCAGTACTGATAAATTCTTTTTTAGCATTGGATTGGATTTAATTCATAACTGTAGATATGATACATTATTTCATACATGAACTTACACACAAATAGTACATTTAACTCTGTGTACATGGTATGCAGCTCTCTCTCTCTCTTTAGATATCTAATTTAGGGGATTCACTGCTTGCATTCTTTCTGCTAAAGTGGAGCTTGAACCCAGGTCATCACAAATGCTAGACAATCTCTTTTCCACTAAGCTATCCCCTAAGGTTTTCTTTTCAAATTTAGAAGCAGGATATCATTGAATTGTCCAAATTGGTCTTGAACTTTAAACCCACTTTCTTTTTCCTTGTCATTGTTCTAAGGTTAAAGTTTGATAAATTAGTCCTTGAAGGTATGTAAGTACCAAACCTGTACAAATTTGCTAAAAGAATAATTTTCTAAGGAGTATATAGCTAATTATGAAGGTAAATACAGTTTCTTACAATATACTTACCAATTTTGTTTAATCTTTCAAAGAACCAGCTTTTTGATTCATTAATTCTTTGTATTGTTTTCTTCATCTCAATTGAAT
>PVKN010029092.1:0-13079 GCA_004027915.1 Capromys pilorides
AGCATGAAATTCTGGCCCTTGAAACAATAGAGGTGAATAGCATATTAAGTAAAATCAGAGAGATAAAAACCACATAATTTTATTCATAAGTGGAACCTAACAACGTCCTTACAGAAATTGGGAGTAGTGATTACCAAAGACTGGGAAAAGAAGGGACAATGGGTGGTGGGCTGAGCTCAGGCAGCAAGCAGTGTCTGGATTACCTTTCTCTTGTTGCTTGGACAAAATATCCAGTGCCAAGAATGAATGAATAAAAGGTTTATTTAGCTCACAGTTTGTGGAGGTTTCAGGTTTCAGTCCACACTGTGGCTCTCAGGCAGAGTGGCACGTGGCAGAGGGCAACAGCTCATGGCAGCAGAAAACAGCAAAAAGCAAAGGCAGGAGCAGCAGCAGCTGCCGCTCTCTTTTCCTCACATTATAAGAAGAATATCCTGGGGTAGGAACATAGAACTCACTATCCACGTGCCCTGCTCTTCCAAAATAAGAACCCTGGCTACCTGTTGAGTCACTCAGGTAAACTTCTAAACTTCTCAAGTTGACACAGTCCATCAACCAGCTCACAGTGTTCTAGTTTGGTAGGAAAAAAAGCCTGTCTCACAGTGACACCTGTGGTAGCCTGACAACTGTTGATCAACTTGGACCACCCGGATGAACTGGTGCTGGGTGTAGGAGCCCTTCTGAGGTTTGTTGTCAGCAGCGTAAGAGACAGAAGTGGAAAGGAAGACTAATTGAAGCTGTGGTAAAAGCTGGAGCAGACTGTTGGTTCTCCTGGAGGAATGTGCCACGCTGGTTTTCTTGTTGAACTTGCCTGGTCTTATCATCAAGGGAGCTCAGGACCTCACCGTTGCTGAGGATGGTTGTGGCACCTTTGTGTGTGTGTGTGTGTGTGTGTGTGTGTGTGTGTGTGTGTGTGGGACGGGGGGGTCTCCTTCGTATTTTGAGCTTTGCTTCCTAGCTCCAGTTTAGATTCCTCAGCCTACTAGCACGGATCCTTCATCCCACTGGCACAGACGTCTTATCTTCCACCACTAACCTTTGGGCCTTTCTAGCACAGATATGTGAAACAGGCCTGCGTGAGACATTGTCATAGGCTCTTCACCTCCAGCTGAACTGCTGGGGAGCCATGTCATGGTCTCTAGTTCTTCAGCTGGCCTTTTTAAAAATGTATTTAGCACAGGGTCTACAGGGTCTCACTACATAGATCAGACTTGTAGTGATCCTCCTGGTTTCAGCCTCCCCAGTGCTGGGATGACAGGCACACATCACCATGCCCAGTCTCAATTGCTGTGTCAGCATGCCCGACAGGCAGGGCTGGCACAACACACTGGGGATCGAACCTTGACCACTGGGGCTTTAGTCTGCTGAGCTATCTGGTTAGCCCTTCAGCTGGTCTTAAGCAGGACATTACTTGGGGATCCAGGTCTTCAGCTAAATTCTTTGATCTTTATTATGTGGACATATTTCTTGCACTTTTTGTATGATGGTTTAAATGACTTTTATAAAATAGTTGCATAAATTATGTGCCCCCATATTGATTCCTCTTGTAAACCCAAACTATAGCCCCACAGCTGGGTGACTGTAGTTAATAATAGTGCATTGAGTATACCAAAAGAATTATAAAACAGGCATTTGAATGCACCCACCATAAACAAATTGAAATTGTAAGAGAATGAATATATTAATACCCTGAGGTGTCACTGCACATTTTTAAATGCTTTTTAAAATTATTTACTTATTTATCTATTTATTTACTTTGATCAGCTCACCTTACCCTGAGGGTGGGGCTGACACAGCATGTGGTGCCAGGGTTCAAATCGTGGTCCCCTGCACCAGCCTAAGCTTGCCTAAGCAGGCACTTTAGACCACTGAGCTGTCTCGCCTCCCCCTTCTGCACCTTATTATACATGAATTAAAATATCACACTGTTCTTCGTAAACATACAGATGTGTCAATCAAAACATAAAATCAATTTCAAAAATAATTATCCTCCAAATAATTACACCGAATGCAGTAGTTTCAAATTGGCAATAATTATCTTTTCCAAATAGATATCATTACCCGACGCTTTCACTAGCACCACTGTTGTCATCTTTCCCAATTTGCAAAGAAGAAAATCTAAGTAATTCTCTCTCCATTTACTTCACATTGAAGCAGTCAACGCTCCTTGCTGCTTTCTTCTTCCCGATATGTTATACCACTCCATTTCCTTCTGTCCTAGTAACTGGACTACTTCAGGGTCTTGTCATCGCTCAAGCCACTCTAGCAACCTTATCCCATGACAGAATTTGATGTAACAGATTGTTTTCAATCTCTCCATGGTTTCACGAACAAAAATTTATTTTTCACTCACAAAATGTCCAAATAGGTACTCTAACTTCATGGGTGGCTCGCCTGCAAGCAGTGACTTAGAGACCCCCGCGGCTTCTCTCTCACACTCTGCTATTCACTCACAGCACTTTCTAAGGCATACGGCATGCAGAGCTTCATCCTCTGTGCAGCACACCCGGACGCAGCACACATCGCTTCTGTCTGCTTGCTTTTAGTGCAGTCTCAGGCCTGTAGCTTGCCCGGCCTTATTAAAAATTGAGAAAAAAAAAAAAAAAAAAAAAAAAAAAAAAAAAAAAAAAATATATATATATATATATATATATATATATATATATATATATATATATATAGTTTTCTTTCAAAGGATGAACCAAAAGTATTTATTTATTTGGTTAAGGTCTCGCTACACAGCTTAGGCTCCTAGTGATCTTCCTGTCTCAGCCTCTCCAGCTCTGGTATTACAGGCTTGCACCACCAGGCCCAGTTTACATGGTGGATTTGGAGTGGGACTGGCATGGCATGCGGTATCAGAAATTGAACCTGGGTCCTTGCACTTGCCAAACAGGTGCTTAGACTCTGGAGCTATCTCTCCAGCACCTGAACCAGAAGTGTCATGATAAGAAATTGTCCCAGTAAACATTTGTATTGCTAAAATAATCCGGTAGTAATGAAGGTACCATAGAAAAAAGTTTTCAATGTGCTTTGTCTCATCATGAGGGAAACGCATTCACCTAATAACCGTTTCATTAAAAACGTTAATGAAACAGCTACATCAGATTTATGAGATCATCGTTAGATTGTTTTGTTCATAATGTTTCTTTTCTTGTTTTAGGAGAGAGTAATGAGTTTGCAAAATTACTTCTGCAACTTGGCCTAAATGAGGGAATGAACATTCTGAGCTTTAGTCTTCCTCCAATGAATTAATACTCTTTTCAGTCAGTTCTGATTATTATTTGTTTCCCATCATCATGAAATGGGCTAAAAGCTGAAACAGAGCACCATTTCTCTGATAAAGCTTAATTTTCGTATATTAAAGAAATTCTTCTGGTTCCATTTGGGAAGTAAAAAGACAAGAGTGAGAGAAATGTGGACCAAGTAAGAATCATACTTTTCTTCAGAGCTAATGAAAACCTATGGGCACAGAAAACCCTTACAGAATGCAATTCTAGAAAGAGCTAATTTCTTCCCCAGAGGGCTCTGATGATTTCCACAGCGCCAGCAGCCGGATCCACTGAGCACAAGCATAGAAGCAAGGGCACCTCAGGCGGGGGCTTCAGGAGCAAGGGAAGCAGACTTGCTTCAGCCAGCAGGGTGGTAAGGGGCACAGGCCGAGCCCGAAAGGCTTTGTGATTTGCCTGCAATACCATTTAGGTGCCAGTGCTGAACCTGAACCCAAAGTGCCCATGCAGAGCTTTTTTTTTTTTTTTTTTTTTTTTGAGGAACCAGGGATTGAACTCAGGCCCTTGAGAAGAGTATATTCTATAACAATTCAGTATATTATATAATATGTGATTGGAGGTTCCCTGGTTTTGTGAGATTGTTCAAATTTTTAGAAAATGTAGATTATGATAGAAAGCAAAATAAAATTCATCTTTCGAATAAAAAAATACAGTCAATATGACTTGACACAGTTGTTTTTTTTTTTTTTCCAGAACCAGGGATTGAACTCAGGCCCTTGTACTTGCCAGGCAAGTGCTTATTCTACTGAGCTATCTCCCCAGCCCCTGACACAATGCATTTTAACCATAGAGATTGTCAGTATACTTTGAGAGACTAAAAAATAGAGGCTGAGAATTGCATAAGCTCGTGCACACTATTTTCTTCTAAAACTTAAACCTATAAAATGTCACACTAGAAGTATATCTCTAGCAGGAAGTTATTGTTTTCTCCACAAATTGAAATGGCCTGAATGTCAGAATATATCATATGACTTTCACTGTACTCTTACTACATGATTAAGAATAGATCTGGGGATTTAGCTCAGCAGCATAGCTCCTGCCTGGCAAACGCAAGGTCCTGAGTTCAATTCCTGTGCACCCCACAAAAAAGAGACTAAGACTAGAAATCAGCATGTTCTCTGAAGAGTGACCAGTGAACATAAGAGCAAGGAAAACACAATAAACACAAGCTGAAAGCACTGGGAAGGATCTCCCAGATGCTGGCGGCATGGGACAAGTGGGTAATCCACAACCCCATCATGCATTCTTGTCTCTGAGGCCTGCGGACAGCACTAAGGATATTGGAGGGGGAAGGGCATCTAGGAGGGGTTGGATTCAAATGGAAGAAGAGTCACTAGAAATGGAAATGCCTAGGGCTGCTTCTAACTCCCAAAAATCTTCAAAAAAAGTTGCCATTATCATTTATTCATTTTCTAAAAACAACAGCTATGGCTGGCAGTATAACTCAGCAGACTAAGCCCTTGCTTAGGTAAGCACAGGGGCCAGGGTTCAATCCCTAGCACCGCCTGCTACACTGGCCCCGCCCCTGGGCATGCTGAGCCAGTGATGGAGTCTGGGCATTGTGATGCATGCCTGTAATCCCAGCATTAGGGAGGCAGAAATCAGGAGGATTGCTGTGAGTCTGAGCTGCATAGTGAGACGGTGCACAAAAATAAATAAATAAAAACATATTTGCTGTTTGAATAATCTAAGGCATGTCCCATGAAGGTGGCCTGGATTTTTCCCTCCTTGAGTACCTTGAGTAAGTCTTCAAAGTAGACACTCAAAGTGGACAAGAAATTTTAATATATTCGCCCATTCTCTATAACACAAACATATACTACACTATCTGACGGTATTTAGATAACTCTTATCATCTTATTTCCTATCATTACATTGTATGCATTTTTTAAAAGCCAGGTTGTGACCATGTCATGTAATCACATGTGTGTGTTTCACGAATGAGAACACTTAGGTAGGAATTCATGGATTTCCATCCTGACAGCGATCCTCCTGGCATGCTCTCCCTGGGAACGTACAGCTGCAGATCGAGAGTAAGAAGCAAGGACAGGCTCAGACACATAGCTCAGTGGCACAAGCACATTTATAGTACATGCAAGGTCCTGAGTTCAACGGCCAGTACCAGACAACAAGGAAGTAAGGACAATGGTTAACTTTGGAACACTGTAGAACACTTTTTTTTTTTTTTTTTTTTTTTGTGATCAGCTCAGCCCATCCTGTGGCCTGGGCTAGCATGGCATGTGTTACCAGGGATCAAACCATGGTCCCTACGCCCTTGCCTAAGTTTACCTAAGCAGGTGCTTTAGACCATGGAGCTATCTCACTGGCTTAGAGCACTATGGAATTTAATCCGCTAGAATCTAAATGAGCTATAGCTCAGCTAAATGGTTCAAGTTAAATGTAGGATCTCCAGGATTCAAAAGATTTGCTTTCTATCTATTAAAAACTAAAAGTATTGTCTTTTTCCATTGTACCCTTCTTTATCTTCTTTAGGTTGAATGATATAATTTCTATTCTTTTACTTTTAAAGTACCCAGAGTATATAATCTAATATTTATGGATGACTGAATCATACCTGGTATACAATCCATAATATTATATACATTATAAATCTTATGCAAAATGTACATGTTAGAAGATTTCCGTAAAGGTAACTAATTTAATTTTTGTTTTGTTTTTACTTGTTTTACTATTATCTATTACATCATGGCTATGTTGGGTGATAGCATAGTTACCATGGGTGTTGGGGTTTGTCTTAGTTACTTTTCTGTGGTTGCTGAGACAAATATCAGACACACAAGCTTAGGGGAGGAAAGGTTTATTTAGCTCACTGTTACTGGAGGTTTCAAGATGCTGCCCCCAATTTGTAGGGTTTGGAGGAGAGGCTGGGGTTCTGCCATGTCCAGAATGATTCGCTCCATATCTCTCTACCTCTGAGAGACTGCTGCCTGCAGGTGGGGGCGAGGGAGAGACCTCTGACAGCACGTGCTGTCAGTTTAAAGGTTCTCACCTCTCTTGGCCACACTCCCTCAAGCCGCACCCCTGGAGCCACGTGCTTGACAGCTCCATGATTTACATGAGGCTTTGACAGGACAACTAGATACAAACCACAACATTTCACCCCTGGACCCCCAAATTCTCATGTACATCCCTTTCTGCAGAAGGCTTTTTGGTCCATCTCTAAGAGTTGCCAAAGTCCCAACAGTTTCAACATTGCTGAAAAGTCCAAGTCCCAAGTTTCCTCCAAGATCTAAGGCAAACTCTCAACTGTGAGCACCTACACAAGTGAAAAATTACATACATCAAACATTCAAAGGTACAAGGTAAACACTTCCATTCCTAAAGGTATACACAGGAGGACTCAAACCACTGGGGCCAAAACAAGTTCAAAGTCCAGCAGGGCAAACATTAAGTCCTATAGTTCCATGTGGAACATCCAAAGCAATCTGTGGCAAATCATGAGCTCCATGTGGCTCCACCCCTATGGCATTCTTGGTGATAGCTCCCAGAGCTTCTCTCTTAGGCAGTTTTCTCCCTCTTTTCAATTTTCCTTAGATGATCCACATTCCTGGCTTTTCCAAACTTCTGGGTTTTCCATGGAGTAGGCTTCTCACTCACAGCTTCACATACTGTCCTCCCCGGGGCACTCTGCCTGGTCTCCCAAGGCCTTCTTCTGAAATCAAGGTGGAAGCCTTCTAAACCTCAGAACTCCTGCATTTTTCATGCACCTAAAAACAACACCACATGGATGATGCCAAGGGCTGTGCCAGCAATAGCAGTAACCATGTTTCCTTCTCTCTTAACTGTAGGGATTGAGTGCCTGGATTTCTGAACACTTCTGGGAATCCTAGAAGCAAATTCTATATGCTGGTGCCATTGTGTAATCTGGTGTGGCCACCACCTCCATTCTGGAACATGGGGCTCCACACCTTTCTCTTCAAAGCAAAGTCCTTCACCCTTGTGATTCTGAGGTTGCAAAGGGCGAGGACCTGCCACCTCATGTAATGCCCCCAAGATATCTTTGCTACTCTCCTGTTCCTCCTGGGTAGTGGAGATTTCAGCTCTATCTTTGCAGTCCACAGCCTTCCTGGCATTTACTTTCTGGCCAAACTCACATTTTAAATCATTCTTCTGGGCTCTTTGCTCTTTATTCTCAGCATATATTTGATTAAGAGCCCCCAGTAGTAACCATGCCACTGGCCCAATATCTGACTTCTTTGGGATTTCCTTTGAAAGATTAATTAGTCCTCCATGTTTAATCTCAGTCTCAGGCAAAGTCTCTGGAGATGGGCAGAATTCAGACAGACTTTGGGCCAAGTGAAAACACCAATGATCTGGAGTCCAACAACCAAAGCAGTCCTTCTTTCCAGCAGAAACTTCCTCAGCTTGATCTTTACAGGTCAGCTTTCTATCAATCTTCTGGTCTGAGCTCTGACCAAAACCTCCCCTACAGAAGTGCCAAAACTGTTCCAGTACTTTGCTCATAGTCAACTCTACAAATCTTTCCTGTTTCTTCCCATAAACCATTCCCAAAAGCTTGTAATCCACATGGTCATGTTTAGCCACAGCAATGACCCCACTCCTCTGGTACCAAATTCTGTCTTAGTTACTTTTCTGTGGTTGCTGAGACAAATACCAGACACACAAACTTAGGGGAGGAAAGGTTTATTTAGCTCACAGTTACTGGAGGTTTCAAAATGCTGCCCCCACTTTATAAGGTCTAGAGAAGAGGCTGGGGTGCTCCCTTGTTCAGGATGATTTGCTCCATACCTCCATACCTCTGAGAGACCACTGCCTGTGGATGGGAAGGGCAAATCTCTGATAGCGTGTGCTGTCAGTTTAATGGTGCATGCCTCTCTTGGCCATGCCCCCTCATGTCACACCCCTGGAGCCGGTACTTGACAGCCCATGATTTACATGAGGCTTTTTTTTTTGTGGGGTGGAAACTAGATACAAACCACAACAGGGTCACAGATGGGTCCCAGGTTCTTGTGCACTGTTAGCAAAGAATTAGAGGTGGCCTGTGACAGTAAGGAAGCAGCAGCAAAGTCCAGTCAGGCAACAGTATACTCAGAGTGGGTGGGCCCAAGCCTTGGAAAGGATAATGGCTGAGGATAATGCAGTTAGAGACCTAAATGGTTCTGAATAGCCTAGAGTACAGCCCAGTGCATCTTTCGTAGAGGACTGGTAGAGATAGGGACCGGATGCTGAGTCAAGCCAGCTATGTGCATTGCACATGGTCTTTCCTATAACTCACTCTGTTCTAACTGGAAGTGTGAGATGCAGGCCAAGTGCATGATCCTTCATGAAAAGGTGAAGAAAGGATACGTTAGATCATGTAGGAGGACCAGATGTGCATGTGTCCTGCTTTGAGATTTTGGAGTTTTCCAGAGCCAGCTTAGAAGTCTTTGTTTCTCCTAGCTCTGCCTCTGGGTAGGTAGTGAGCCTCAGGACAAAGATTTAGAGGAGAAGAAGTCAGCTCTGGAGTGTTGCCCAGGTTCAGGGGAGTGGCCTGTGACATTGTGCATATTTAATGTATGTATACAGTTTTAAAATTATACAATATATATAAATACCAACCAGTCACCACTATAATGGTAATGTAAGGTGGAGACTTGGGAAGAGATTGGTTAAGAGGGTGCCACCCTCACAAATGTGATTAGTGGCCTTATGAAGGTGGCCCTAGGAAGATGCTTTATGCCTTTTACTATGTAGAGAGGTATAACAAGAAGACACCGCCATTGCTGGCATCTTGCTCTTAGACTTTTCAGCTGCTGGAAGTATAAGAAATAAGTTTTTGTTGTTTATTATCCACTCAATTTATGATACTGTTGTTATAGAGCTGAATTTTTGTTAGTTATCTGTCACTGTGTAGGGATTAACAAAGCCCCAGTGACTTAATGCAACTTGTGCTTATTATCATGGCTTTGGTGGGTCAAGGATTTAGAAATAACTTAGGAATCCACACACTGCCACCGGGCTGGAATCAAGGTTAGTCTGGCTCTGTTTTCTCCTGAATGTCCACTGAGGAAGCAGCCACTTTGAAGTTTACCCAGGCCACTAATCAAATCAATAAAAAAACCAAAATGATGAATAAGATTGTTTGAGGCTGACCACCTTTATCTCTGCAATATACGGCACCCAACAGGGCCACTTGCTCAATGCCGTACAATGCTCCAGAAAAAGAGGCACTAAACAACTCCCATAGATGTGGGGTCCCATCACACTTGCTAATTTCTGTTGGCCAAGCAAGTCTCACAGGTTCTACCCACATTCTAGAAGGGTGTATTACTTAAGGATGTGGACAACAGGAGGCAGTGATTATTAGGGGTCATCTTGTAGTTTGCCAATATAGTTGGTTTATTTTAAAACCTACATGATCAGGAAGGTGATCTTATGGTATAATAATGTGGAATGGTGTGGAAATGCCTATTGAAAGGACACCTCAAAATTGTACTCAATAATTTTACTAATTTTTATAGGTATATTTAAATGGGGTTTTTTAAAAAGATGATTAAATGCTTCAATTTTGTTGTTTAACAGTTTTCTCTATTCTTGTAAGTTAATCTTATTTTTGTACATTTTTTTAGCTTGCAAGATTACCTGGTTCTTATGAGAGCTCAATATATATTTAAGTAGAGAAGTTTAAACATTTTACTATTTTTTTTGTTATTTATTGATAGGCAAAATGCCACCCCAAATATAGTGACAGAAAGCAATCATTTATCTTTTCACCTTTGCACCCACTGTCTGAACAGATCTGAAAGAGTTTGCTGTTACCCAATGAAGCTGAGATATTCATGAATCCAAATCAGCCCATAGTTAAGACTCCTATTGGAACATCCTCATATGTCAATTACCTCCAATGAGGATACTAAATCTATTCTATTTTTATTATTTATTAGACTTACATATTTCCTAAAATATTGTTTTTTGTGATGTGAGTCATCTTTTTATAAAAAATTGATGTAACCATAGTAATGAAAAAGAAAATAGAATCTCAGAAAATACTGCATATGACAAAAAGTAATTATTACCATATGTAACATTTCTGTGCATAAAGGAATCAGTCTCCTGAGTGTTAAGAGCTAAGATCTCTTCTTTTCTTTTCTTTTTCGTATTATGACAAGTTATAATACAGGTTGGCCTTGAACTCACTATGTAACCCAGGCTAATCTCAAACTTGCAGTGATCTACAAGTTCATACTAGCCATGAGACCCCATGTTTGGCAATGAAGAGGTATAGGAGAAAAGAACAATAGACCAGTTTTTCATGGATGGTCAAGATGCATAGCTCAGTTCAGAGCTTTGAGCAAAGTTTATGCAGTAGGAAGAGAGAAAATGAGAGTTGGACAGAAAACAATACAAACACTAGAAAGTATCCCTAAGAAGAGCTCTGTGTCCCTTTTCTCACCACAGAGTTAAATTTAAAGGAAATGGAAAAGAAGCTCTCATTTGATTCTTGAGTTTACTAAGGTGGAAGAGATCAATACTCAATGTTTATCTCAAACTCTAGGGAAGAGCAACCCTGCAGGAGCTCAGCACTGAAGCACAGCCAATGGCAGTAGGGCCAGATCTTCTTGCCTATCTCAAAAGGGTGCACGTCATTGGGAAGTGAGGTAGAAGTAGAAGAAAGAGAGTATCTGAGGCTATCAATAAATGGTTCCAGTGTTGGAAATCAGTGTGGATCACATAGCAGGAAATAAGAATTTCCCAGCCATTAACAGTGTGAAACAGGGATTATGTTTTGTGATATTGTTTATTTCAAAAGAGGCTAAAATGGACAGTTATAGATAAGGACCAGTCATGTGACAGAAACAAAGATCCCACTTAAACCTTTTGTTTCAAAATTTAAGTAGTCTTCCAAAGAGAAGTGTTAGAAGCTGCTGAGGCTGAAAATGGACTATATGTGGGAGGTTAGGATGAGGCCTCAATGCCTGAAGCATTCAAGCTATCTCAGTCCTGAGAAAAACACTCTACCTGGACTTTTTTGGTTATTAGTCACTAGGCAACCTTGTGATACTCACTTTGCAAAAGTATAAATAATGCCCTTATTGTTCTTCTCTTGGTCCTTGGCCAATCAGGTATGGTCCAGCACCTGACCTCAGCTATTATCCCATGTTCGTTTTCTCAATCCTCTCACCATTTTCTTCCTGGGACCATCAAGAGATCAAGAAATCCCTACAAAGAAGCCTAAGTGACAGAACCTGAATTAAATACATTTAAACCTCAAGTGATACCATTTAATTAAATAGTACCACCAGATAGAGTGATGTTATGGTTTATGTCTAGTTGTCCCCCCAAAGTCTCATGCAATCATGGGGCAGGGACTTCTAGAGTTTGAGACTTGAGTCATGATCCACTGGGATTATGTGTTTTACTACTGATGGAACTATGGGTCTGAGTACTGCTGGGATAACTTGACTCTTGATCCACTGGATTTATGTGTTTTAGTACGGATGGGATTATGGGTGTGGCCTAAGGCAGATAGGTTGAGTCAGAGAGCCTGAATGTAATATAAAGAGAAACAGAGAGATGGATGCTGGCTGTCACTCTCTGCACCCTGGTTGGTTGGTTGCCTCTGTCACCATTTTATTGCTGTTCCACCACCATGAACTGGATACTCTCTGCCCTGTTCCACTCAGCCTTGGGCCAGCCGAATATGGACTGAAACCTCCAGCAACTGTGAGCTAAATAAGCCTTTCCTTCCTTCCTTTTGAGGGTCAGTATTTGTCCCAGCAACAAGTAAAAAGTAACTAAGACAGTGAGATCTCAAAATAATGATTAAATTTAGAAAAATTTAGAGCATTATATTCCTTATCTACCTCAATTTATGACTGATGAATGCCAAACTTTCTAATTTGTTTAGAAAGAGTCACTGACCACTGAAAATACTTTCTTTTTTGTTCCTTTTGCTTTTTTTCATTCTTCATCTCTTTCTTTTAAATTCTAAAATATTGATTTATGTGTCTTATTTAACTTTGAAGACTGAAATTAAATAGTTTCAACCACTGAAATTTCTGGTGCTATCCCTTTAGGAAGAATAGTTCTCACATACGGAACTTATGAAACACACGCATACATACATACATACATACATACAAGCATATCTCTATTGTTTGCATACAGGAAGTTTAATTTAGTGGAACATAGCAATCTGCATTTGTATCATGTTATTTTATATTGCATCAGAATTCATGCTGAGACTGTACATATCCACTCAGCAGTGGCCCTTTTTCCACTGTACCATTCCAGAGCAGACCACCATTAACGCTCCTCTCCTGGGATATCTCCTCTGAGAATATCTGCAGATTTCCCTTCCTTGTATGTCTTTGTAACCATTCCTTGTTTGCGGGGGTTTCCAAGCTCTTTGGCTTCACATGTGACTACTTTTTAAAAACATTGCCTCATTTGGATCAAGAATTCTTTTTGGACTGTTGATCTTGGTTCTGACCTAGCAATCTACAAAATGCTACTTTTAAAATGTTGTCCAAATTCCTCCTTCTATGAAAGATCCCATAATGCTGGCTGTCTTACCCTAGCCTATGTCTATTCCAGAGAAACAGATCAAGCTAGATACTAGTCTTTAAGGCATCTGAAAATAAAATGTAGACAAAAAAGGACATTTTCTTATTGATCTATGCTTTGTACACTCTGGACAGAAGGCTTATCAGTGGCCCATTACCTCCTAGGTAACAACCTTGTTTTCAACATCCACTCACTTAGGTAAACTACACCAGAATTTTTACAAAGCTGGAAAGGTCAAATTTCTCTTCAACTCATTAATGATTG
>PVKN010029093.1:0-13028 GCA_004027915.1 Capromys pilorides
GATGCTAACCAGAGCAGTGGCTGCCTGCTATATCTGTGCCTTCCCATCCATCCCAGATCCTGTACTATAAAAAGTCTTTCTTCTCAAAAGAAAAAAAAAAAAAAAAAGATAGTACAGAAAAAGCAATGAGTATGTACTGTGTGTAAGTATACCTCCAATGGGTGTATACACCTTACGTTATTTCTTCAAGTGAGCAGTCCCGACAGGCTTAATTCTGCTTAAAATTTTGAAGTCACAATAGAGTCCCAAGACTAGCATAGAATTTTCCTTTAAATTATTTCTACATATCTCCATGGGAGAAGTACCAGGTAAAGGATCAGAAGAGTTCAACACACAGCATTTCTACTGTTGTCCATTTATACTTTTTTCCCCTCATTTTGATGAAGTAGCTTCTGCTATGTATCTGAAACTATCCACTGCCTAATCAATATTTCTTATTTTATAGGCAATTATTACAGCAGGTTTACAAGAGGTATATTGCTTTTTCCTAGTATTTTTAATTAGGATAGATAGGAGACTGTAAGGAGGCCTCTGAAGGTCCTGCTTATTGTGTCGATACTAGTCTTATGATTTTGTTCCTGCATTCTTTGTGCGCATGTGTGTGGGGGGGTGGTACTAGGTTATTTGGTACTGAACTCAGGGCTTTCTCACCAAGCTATATCTCCAGCTCTTTATTTTTTTAAAACTTAAGACAGGGTTTTTCTAAGTTGCTCAGACTTGGCTTGAACTTGCAGTCCTCCTGCCTCAGCTTCTGAGAGAGCCACAAGCCATGTGCTATCATGCTCAGCTTTATGCCTACATTCTTCACAGGGGTACGAGAATGGAGTCACAGACTCAGGACTAATCTTGCAACTCTCTCCAGACTCCTCCTCTTATAGGAGCAGGGAAAGCTCAGCGGCTTAGTTTACACCCACACGTAGCAGGGAGAACAGGAACATGGCTTCCTAACGCCTGCTGGGCGGTCTTCCCTTATGCTTACACCGTCTCTAGATACGGCGGCATCAGGGTATGAAGGCAAGTGAAAGCTGCCTCTTTTCTCTCCCATGCTGCATCTTTTTTTTTTTTTTTTAAATTTTATTTTTATTTATTTATTTGTTTGCTTGTTGTGTTTGTTTGTTTCTTTATTTATTCATTTTGTGGCTGGCTCAGCGCCTGGTGGTGGCGCTGGCACAGCATGTGGTGCCGGGGATCGAACTGCAGTCCCCGCAGTTGCCTGAGCCCTCCTAAGCAGGCGCTTTAGACCACTGAACCATCTCGCCGGCCCCACCATGCTGCATCTTAAGAAAGACGGAAAATTCCTTTCACTCTGAGTAAAATTCTGGGAAACATGACTTCTTTGCCACAGTATTTTACTAGAAAATCTAGCAGTAGAAAGTCTCAGCAATTGTTAATTCCATTTTCCAAGATAACTGACTTCTCTTTAAACTTCAACTTCCTTGAAACAGAATTTCTAAAGGTAGAGTAAGGAACGGCAGGGACAAGGAGTTCTAAGGAGGCAGCTGCTCTGAGGACACTGAGATTAAATAATGTTGCTATTGCGTTCTTTTTTCTTTTTGAGACAGGGTCTTGCTATGTAGTTAAGGCTGGCCTTGAGCTCACTTTTGTAGCCCAGGCTGGTCTCGAACTCACACTGATCCTCCTGTCTCGGCCTCCCAAGTGCTGGGATTGCAGGCGTGCGCCACCATGCCCAGCTGCCACTGCCATTCTGACAGCCTAAGAGGGTCATATCCCTAAATGATCACAGGGAAAAAAACCTCTAAAATAATTGTCATAATATCTTCTATGTCAAGGAGATTGCATTTGACTTTCATTGCTCTCTTGTTCAAACACAAGTTGACATCACATGAACTATTAATTCACCAGGGACCCAAAGGAGTAAGGCGTAGTGGCCAAACCAGCACTGAAGTTTGGGAAGTATGCAGGTGGACAGGAAGTGGATGTCACCATGAACACAAGTGACTACAGATACCAGGGAAGGCTGAGTGGTAGAGAGGCAGACTCTTATTTGTTGTTTCCTTTCCAGACCCATCGTTAGCAACCCAATGAGACAGAGTCAGAAAGAAAAAGAAATCATGGCCAGCCCTGAGTTAGGGTGTCACCAGGAGGACTGTCCTTTCTGACCTTCCATCCTTAGCCCAGGAGTGAAGCAGAACTGCTGTGACATACACAAATAATGCCACTGTAATTCAGCCACTAATTTCCAACAAACCCATAGTTCACAAAGTTCAGTTTGATGTATGGGCTATTATTCTTATATGACTAAAGAAAATAAGAATACCAAATTAGTTGAATTCTTTAAAAAAAATTTAAAAAGAAATTTAATCATATTTCATTCTTAAGAATAGCAGTCCTCGGGGCCGGCGAGATGGTTCAGTGGTCTAGAGCGCCTGCTTGGGAGGGCTCAGGCAACTGCGGGAACTGCAGTTCGATCCCTGGCACCACATGCTGCGCCAGCGCCACCACCAGGGCAGGCTGAGCCAGCCACAAAATGAATAAATGGAGAAACAAACAAACACAACAAGCAAACAAACAAATAAATAAATAAAATTTAAAAAAAAGAATAGCAGTCCTCAATCTTTCTATTCAGAATCCTTTTACATCCTGAAAACTGAAGACTGCCACTGTGCCTGGGTGTTGTTCACAGGTAGACTGTGCACTCAGCATCCAGTAGGCCCTAGGTTCAGTTCTTAGAATAGAGAGAAAAACTTAAGTACTAAAATGAGTTTTTGCATATCTATAATAAACTTACCATAGAAAAGATAAATTCATTGAAAAAGAATAATCCCATGTGAATGTAACTCGCTCAACTAGAAAAAAATAACGACTATATACTTCAAAAAACTTTAAGAACTGAAGGTACAGCGCAGTGGTAAAGCACTGGCCTACCAGTTTGACTTCCAGTACCACCAAAAAAGCTAATGAAAGAGTGGCAGAAAGGGGCTGCGGGTTTGGCTCAGTGGTAGCACGCTTGCCTAGCAAGCTGGGAGCCCTGGGTTCGGTCCTCGGCACCACCAACAAAAAGTCCATCTCCTCTAAAGAGTGGCACCATTTTCTTATTTCACAAATGCAAACTATGTTTTCTTAAGAAGACAACGGGATTCCCAAATCTTCTTCTATGATTTATCTCTTCCACGTTGGGAGTTAACAGAAAACAATGAAAACCCATAAGGTGACACCTGGGGAAAGATGGGGGCACTTCAGTGTATGTGCTGCCGAAGCGAGCACGACAGGAGCACGTGTGAACACAATCATCACAAGTAGGCACATGGCACTGGGGGTGCGGCTCAGTGGCAGCACACACATAAAGCCCTGTTTTTAGTCCCCAGCACCAAAAAAATAACAATAACAAAAAAGTAGACATATGCTAAAGGTCAGTTGCAATGTGGAATCACAGATCAAGGAACCTTCCATATGTGTTACATTAAAAGCCTCTAATCTAGTTTATATTCTGAATGGACTGTTTATGTATGACCTTATAATCTTATATCATGCAGTGAAAATATCACTTCACTGAGGTACACAGATCCCTTAAACTGAGATACACCGCATTGCATAATATAAGAAATTACACTCGTTAATACATACTGATCTCACTAGAAAAAACCTTTTATGTGTCATAGTGGCAGACAAAATTTACAAAACTATAGTTCTTAGTTGAAAACTCAATAAATATTGTCAGCAGTTTTTCTTGAAATGACAGGCTCATCTCGTTTTCAGAAAACACCTACTGACTACTGCATAATCAAGCCTGATAGTTTGCCTATCCAAGTAAAAATGGTGTTTCAGGGGCTGGAAGATAGCTCAGTGGAATAAGTGCTTGCCTGCTAAACGCAAGGATCTAAGTTCAATCCTGGGTTCCGCAAAAAAAAAAAAAAAAAAAAACGGTGTTTCAAAGAACAACAAAAGTCAGCTGGCTCAGCTTTCCACTAAAACAAGCACCCAAGTGCTCTTCCTCAAGAAGCCGTAGTCACCAGTGCACAGAAGTGATTTACACATGCCTGTGTACCACACTGTATTAAAACCATGTGAAACACAAGGACTCGGCCTTAATAAAATAACCTACTAATTATCAAGAGCAGTCTTTTTTTCTTTTTAAAGTTTATTTATTTTCTTAAACCTCATTTATTTGTTTGTGTTATGGCTGGCTCAGCCTTCCCTGGGGGGGCGGGGTGCGCAGCATGTGGTGCCTGGCAGTGCAAATACCGTGATTACTGATACAGATGGACATTGCTGTCTCGATTTGCGTTAAGGCACTAGTATTTCCACTACTGCATATTTTGTGTCTTCAGTGCAAAAGCCAATACATTAAAAGGTTTAAAAGATAAATTACATTTTGGTATTGTTATGACAAGAACTGACACTATGTAAATGCCCCTGAAAAATATCTCACAGGACATTCCCCCGCCCACTTCCTTTGAGCACTACTGCTCTAAAACACTTTTGGCAAGGATATGTTCCATTACTCCTATATAATACAAATAGTAATAAATCTAAGCAAAATACATTTAAAAATGCCCTCTTACCTTTGCCAAGACTAAAAACAAATGGTTCATTTCGATCATGGCTGGAATCAAACTTCTTTCCATTTGACAATTTTCCTTTGTAATGGACGTAAACTTTGTCACCAATCATTGGTGTTTCCTCGCTATTCCCCACTCTTTTGACAATCTAGAAAAGACAAACATCAAGGAAATGGAGGTAGAGGTTTTTCAAGAAAAAGAAAAAAGCAGCATAGTCCATTCCAAGTTAAGAGCCAGACTTGCAAATACACTGTAGCCTAACTTCTCTAAACCTTTCTTCACATTTCTCTCAATAGCCCTCACTGGGATATAGCTCAGTGCCTGCCTGGCAGGCGCAAGGTCCTGAGTTTGATTCCCAGTATAAAAGGAAAAAACCCTCCAATCCTTCCCTGTTAGAAAAGTGTCCTTTGCCAGTCCTTCATATTACATTTAATTACACCGCTTTTTATTTATTACATTTCTCCCTTAAAGAACTAACCAATAAATTCTGCTCCACTGATTTAAGGCCCTAACGTGTACACTAAATTCTCTCAAAATGCAAACTTGTGAGTTAATCCAGCCACAAATGCAATGAAGTAAAAAAGATTCTTGGACTTGGAAAACAGCCAATAAGAAGTAAAGCAAATTTTCAAACGTGAAATTTTACTTCCCCCTTTGCTAAAAACATTAGCTTCCATCAATATTCTTCCACTTTGATTTAACTTCAGAAAGTCCAATATCCTGGCATGACAGGTTACATTGATTATTTGGAAAATATTCGATCTGTAATATATATCAATAACACTGCATAGTTTGATATGGTACCTAGTCATGTGTTTTCTAGCAAAGGAAATGCAAAAAAAAAAAAAAAAAAAAAAAAAAAAAAAAAAAAAAGGAGAAGAAGAAGAAGAAGAAGAAGAAGAAGAAGAAGAAGAAGAAGAGGAAGAAGAAGAAGAAGAAGAAAAAGAAAAAAAGTCCAAGCTGAAAAATATTTAGTATCATAAATCCAGTATAGAGTATTCTTGTTCTTGGCACAGCAAGCCGCTAGTGCAGTTGGTCAGTTCCTGGAAAAGAACATCAAATCCAGACATAGGGTGGTGTAATTTATTCTGCCAATCAGCTAGACCAAATCAGTCATTTTTAGTAGACAGCAGAGTAGAAGAACGAATATCTAATGAACATCTTTTTGGGGAAGGGCTTAGGTTTTTATTTATTGAACTCAATTATTTGCTTTTAAATTTTCTCTGATGTGTGTTCCTCCCCCCATACAAACATCATGAATTTAAGATCCCACAACTTTCCTAGCTCCAGGAAACACAGCTGCCTTTCTTGGACTTAAAAAGATAAGAAACTCTCAAAAAACATAAAAAAAAAAAAAAACCCACATTATATTCTAAAAAAACTAATGGTAAGGGATGTGCATGATATTTCAGGAGCCTTGTGCTTGGTCACCAGCAAGAATGTGCACTTAAGTGACTGTAAGTAACGGATGATAGAAAATGGCTAACGGCCAGGGACGCTGACGGCCACCAGCCAGCACTTGGGTTGTCATTTCAGGTGTTCCCAACACTATGAACATGTGCCTTAATCTGAAGTTGCTTTAAAGTCAGAAGCTGGTCTTAAATCATTTGAAAAATATAAAAGCAAGAAGTTACTAACTTTCCAAACCTACATTGCTTTTTTTTTTTTTTTTTTAGGGTATAATAGTGAGAGAGATTACCATAAGACAGACACTACAGTAAGTGCTTTACCTTACCTGATACTCTGGTAGTATTTCTTTCAATTTTGCAGGAAAGTGACAGGAAAAGTTTTAGACCTTTCAATGATATAAACAGCCCACTAATCACATGTGCCATAGGTCTGCCACCACTACCTTAGGTCATGTTGTTAGTAGGTCAATTTCTGATTGATTGAGATAAGGTCTCACTATGTAGTCCTGGCTGGACCTGAATTCACTATGTAGCCAAGGCTGGCTTTGAACTTGTGGCAGTCCTCCTGCCTCAGCCTCTCAAGTGCTGGCTAGATTTACTTTTAATCTTAACCAAAAGCCCCACAGTGAACCTGAAACTCTAGACAGTGACAAATAACAGTTTAAAGGGCTTTTGAAAGGTTCTTTATAAACTTAAATTCTTGTTATTAGATTTATTCTAGAACACAGAGTACTATGGTTTGTCCTTGCTGAAACTCAGACTGACATTTGATTGTTAATTGCTGCAGTATTGAGAAGTGGGACCTTAAAGAAGCAATTAGGTAATTAGTGGGATTCACGCCTGTCTTGTGTGAGTTCTGACTCTAGAGGGATCGGATGACTCACTCCAAGTTGCTATAAAGCTACTTTTACCCTTTGCGTTTTATCTTTTCTACACATGCCCACCTGCTCTTCTGCCTTCTGCCATGAATTGATGTCCTTGCTAGAAGCAAAATATGCACATGGACTTCTCAGACTCCACAGCTGAGAAGTCAAAATACATCTCTGCTCTTTAAAACTCACCCAGCCTTAGGGATTCTCTTACAGCAAAAGAAAGCATACTAATCACAATGTCTGAGGCAAGTTAGGGACTTTGTCCTCTAACTGTGAGCAATCAGAAAAGAAGAGGAAGATGCTGAGGACAACTGCAGAATCTCCAGTCTCTACAAGAATCCTGGAATTTGGAATGAATAATTATAGCTAAAAGATTGGACACCACCTTCCCCCAAGGAGATAGCATGACGTAAACCCCAAATTTGGTTTAGCATATAGCAAGCTAACAGGAATACACGTATATTCAAAAGAGATCCAGGAACAAAAGAAACACTTTCACTTAAGCAAGATTAGATAAAACAAGTTCATGTTGCTAACACAGGAGGTATTAAAACTAGCAGTAATGGGGCTGGCGAGATGGTTCAGTGGTCTAAAGCGCCTGCTTGGGAAAGCTCAGGCAACTACAGGGACTGCGGTTCAATCCCCAGCACCACATGCTGCGCCAGCCCCACCACCAGGGCAGGCTGGGCCAGCCACAAAATAAAATAAATAAAGAAACAAACAAACACAACAAGCAAAAAAAAAAAAAAAAACTAGCAGTAATACTTAGAATGTATAAGATGATCTCTTCAGAAACAAAACAGCTCTATGGAGCTCGTATCTATAACACTGGTACAGGAGAAACAACTAATGTGACTAAAGACTTTTGCTCTCTCTCAGCTTCAGTGTATTAACTTATAAAATGGAAGAATCAACACCACTGACAGAAACAAAACATGTGAAAGTGATTAACTATACATTGAAAAAAGACATAGGTTTACCAGGTTTGGTGGTGCATGGCTGTAATTCCAGCACTCAGAAGGCTGAGGCACGGGGACCACTGTGAATCTGATGCAGCCTGGGCTACATAGTGAGTTCAAGGCTAGCCTGAGTTACAAAGTGAGATCCTTTCTCAAACAAACAAAACAAAACCAAAGCCAAACAAACTACACACACACACACACACACATATATGTTTAATAAGTAGGAAAACAAGCTCAAAAGTAACATTTTATGGACAACATGCACATATGGCATACAGGAACACTATTAGCATGGATTTTTTTTTTTTTAATTTGAGAACGATTTTTCTTTTTTTCTTTCTTTCTTTTTTTTTGGCTGGCTCAGGCTGCCTTAAGGGCAGGTCTCGTGCTCCATGTGGAGGTGGGGATCGAACTGGGGTTCCTGGCACCTGAGTGACTTTGCTGAATCTTGTGCTTTAATCAGTTGAGCTACCTGGCAAGACCCCCCCCCCCAATGGATTTTTGTTGTTTGTTTTTTCTTTTCTTTCCTATTTTTGGAGACAGGGTCTCACTGCACAGCACAGACTGGCCTTGAGTTCACAGCAATCCTTCTGCCTCAGCTTCCCCAGTGCTGAAAATTACAGGTGTATGCAAGCATGCCTGGTCACTGTTAGTACGGTTAAAAATCCTTTCAAACTTCATAATTTAACTATCTCCTTCTAAAAATCTTTAAAATTGTAATTAGCATGCCTTAATATACTTTCAAATGACACATTAAGTTAGTAACTCATTTGTGTACTCTGAGATTACTGAGATGCAGCCTTTTGGTGTCAGACATAACGGGGACCTGAACTCCAGCACCCGCACTTACTAAGATGTATGCGACTGGGCAAGCTAATTCAACGAGCTCAGCCTCAGTTTCAGCATCTACGATCTGTGATTAAAAATATAAACCTCAGAGTTAGGAAGAAGAAGACCTAAGAATCTAGCTGTAGTTTTTGGCCATTTAGTATGAGCTTTAATAAAATCCATCCTCCCATACAAAAGTTTTATAAACAACCTTTTAGACAGCAGATTTCCTTACGTGTGGAAAGGAAATTCACTTGTGTGGCCTCACCTTTAGTACCCCTCTGTCTTTTTTAGGGGTGACATCCTCTCCTTGTTCGGCAACAGTGGCTGCTGGGCTTTCTCCACTGTTCTTGGCACCTTCATCAGTAGTCATTGTCTTTGCAAGTAGGAAACCTGCCAGAAAAAACATATTTTAGCTAGGGAAAATATTACTTCTTTATGCATATTAAATGCCCCTGGGAACTGAGCTTCCCTCCACCTAAGATTTATTTAGGGCCAATACAAGTTAGACACTGAAAATAGAAAAAGTAGCTTTTATGACCATCTATAGATGTCATGAGCTTGTGAGTAAAACATCATCTGATTCCTCAGTTTCTCACCTAGCTTTGGTCCCAAATTAAAGCACACTATGTTAGGCTTGGCAATAATTATATTCCTTAACATGAGTACACCAAGAGGAGCAGTCCTTTCAGAACTTGGAAAATATTCTTTTCTAAAGTTATATTCTCAAAATTAGTAACTTATCAAGTGACCTAGTAAAAGAAGTGACACAGGATCACAGTGCAAAATGGAACAGGATCTAGAGACTCGCAGGTAAGAGTCTGAATCCAAGCTCCAGCTACTGATGATTTTTGCACTTGATCTTACTGAATCCTTAGTTTCTCACGTGTGCAACAGATACAGTATAGTGTTGGCATTACAGTGAGGCATCTGTGACATACAATATACGATAAGACTGGCACCTTAAAAATTATGCATTTAAGAGCCAGCCAGATAGCTCAGTGGACTAAAGGGCCTGCACTGTGTTCAATCCCCAGCATGCCTTGTCGGCCCGCCCCGGGGGCACACTGAGGGGGCTAAGACTGGGCATGGTGATGCACGCCTGTAATCTCAGCTCTTGGGAAACTGAAAACAGGAGGATCACTGAGTCTGATCTGTATAGTGACACCCTGTAGACTCTGTACTAACATACAAAAAAAAAAAGCTTTTGACACTACCAGCGTATCCCCTATGGAACCACATTTTTCATCTGCTCAGAATACCTGGAGAACAGGTTCTTCCTGGTGGTGCTCCAGGCAGCTTCCAATTCGGGCCTCCCTAACTCTAGCCAAGCTAGACCAACGCCCCTTCTGCAACAGGCACTGTGTCTCCATGGCCATGTCTGGATACTCCCCACATGCCCTCATCTCAGGAAACTTGACCTTGCACCTGTGGCTTATCTTGCCCTTTTCTATGCTTCCTTAGCTCTTCCCTTAATTTGCTGTCCATAATTTGTTGATCAAAGACAGGCCTGATAGATGTAAAGGCACTTGAGAGCAAGGACCATGCTTATATATTCAGATCCCCTAAGACACCTGAGCCTTTCAGAATAGTCAGAAAGAAAGAAATTTAGAACTACAACGTTCTTGCCCTGCTCCTTAAAATCTGTTTGCTATTGGCTATGTTAATTTCTTCACAACTTTTTTGTCTACCTGTGAATTACGATAAAAATACCTACTTTCACAGGGCCATCTGGATTAAATGGTTTATCATATACTTTCTTTTTTTTTTTTTTTTTTTTTTTGCAGAACCGGGGATTGAGCTCAGGCCCTTGCACTTACCACGCAAGCATTTATTCTACTGAGCTATCTCCCCAGCCCCCCATATCGTATACTTTCAAAGCATACTATTCAGAGCTGGGCATAGTGGCACATGCCTGTAATCCCAGCACTGGGGAGGCTGAAGCAGGAGAATTGTTGCAAGTTTGAGACCAGCCTGGAATACAAAGTGAGCTCAACGCCAGCCTGCTAAGCAGCAAGACCTTGTCTCCAAAAGACCAAAAACAAACAAACAAATGAAATAAAATATACTATTAAAAAATTAGCTAGTGTTGTCAGTCACCTGATACTTCTTCATGCAAAGCAAACTGAAGTTATCAACAGGCTAATAAGTAGGCTAAACAAACACACCTGGCCACTCACATGATTAATTCCACACTGTTCCCTGGTTGAGCAGGGAAAAAAAAAAAATTAACCACTTGTAAAGGCATTCTGCATTAGGCTAATAATAGATTAAGATTCCCTCAAGTCACCACCTAGGCCCTGTGTCTACTGTCAAAAGAGATACTTTTTACTTCTGAAAATCTTACACATACAATAATTAGATATCTAAAACAGTGTTCTAAGTCATTTTCACATGACCTAAATTTACTTCAATGTCAGTGCTTGGGAGGCACTGAAAACAGAAGGATCACTACGAGTCCAATCTGTGTAGTGAGACCCTATAGACCCTGTACTAAATATTTTTTTAAAAAAATTGCTTGTGCCCAAGAATCTTCAAAGAGAACACGAAAATCCAAGAGCCTAACCCCCTTTCTTTTATTTTCTAGGACTGTTTACACTGAACATAAAAGATCAAAATATTTGACTGAAGATAAGCGAAAGGCCAGACAAATTATCCTCAAACAATAAAAATGAAGTACCTGACTCTACACAGCATGAGGCCAGGTAATCAGGAAAATTAGATAAAAAGGGTTGGTTCTCAGCTCCCAGAAACCCATCATCCATACCACATTTTTCTGATGCACTGAAACTTGTAGAAGACACCTAACCAACAGAGGAAAAATCACCTAAATATGTGGGGGCCATGGAGAATGCATGCATGCATGCAAAAACATTTCCTGGGCTTCACAAACACACTTAACATCCATTAAAAGACCTCTGAGAGAAATTCAAAGCATTGAGCAAGTTAAAAAGGGAAAAGAAAAGCCACACCTTCTCAAAGTACCACCTTATAGACTACTAATTATTAAAAGAAAGGAAAAAGGAGGCTGGACCCCGTGGTGTATGTCTGCACTCCCAGCTGCTCAGGAAGCTGAGGGTAGAGGACCACAAGCTTCAGGTCAGCCTGAGCAACTTAGCAAGATCCACCTAGAAAAGGGAATGGAAAATAAAGGAAAGTAGACCTTCCCAGTGAAGTGATCTAATTTGTATCTACTTAAGTGATTTGTATAACCAAACTTCACACCAACATTTAAACGAATTTCTACTACTGTGCCTCTGGACATGACATAACAGGAACTATATATTGCCTGTGTGGTATATTCCTATTGTAAACAGTTCACTGGATACTAATCAAAAAGAAAAAAAACAAGAGGATGGCACATGTCTGTAACCCTAGTACTCAGGAGGCTGAGACAGGAGGACTGCCATGAGTGTGAAGCCATACTGAGATATATAATGAGTTACAGACCAGTCTAAACCACACAGCAAGACTCTGCCTCAAAAATCAATCAATCATTCAATCAATCAATCAATCACAAAAAAGAAACAATAAAAGGCAATCTTAGATTATGGAGCACTCTATAAGATAACTAGTCTAGATTGCTCAAACAATCTTAATATTATAAAGGATCAAGGAGAGGGGAGCTATTGCTCGTTCTAGATTAAAGGAATCAAGTACAATTGGCAAATCTTGGCTGGATCCACAATTAAGGAGACAAATGTTATAAGGCAATATTGTGGGGAGAACTGGAAAAACAGACTATATTTTAATTTATTGTTGAATGATATGAGCTCTCTGGCATGTCCAGATAGTATTGTGATTTTTACACAGAATAATATACTTGCTTTTAAGGGATGCAAGCATGAAGTATTTAGGGGTCATTAATGTCTGCCACTTCTTTTAAACATTTTTGTTTAAATTTCTTAACTGATACATAAAAACATAAAAGTTGTGCTCTGCTCTTATGTCTAAATTACATAGGCAAAGCTTTCTTTTTTTTCAAACTTTATTTATTTATGTTATGTTATGGTGGCTTAGCCCGCCCTGGGGTTGGGGATGGTGCAGCATGTGGTGCCGGGGATTGAACCACGGTCCCTGCGGTTGCCTAACCAGGTACTTTTAGACCACTGAGCTACCTTGCTGGCCCACAATGCTTTCTTTTGAATGCACCATTTGGAGTTCAGAAAATTTCTGAATGAAAAAACTGTCAAACAAGAAACTCTTGGTTGTAAACTTGCTACTCTGCAAACAATGACTTGCTCAAATTCAGATCAAGAGTGAACTTATCTAGGGCCAGCCAGATAGCTCATCAGGTTAAAGCACCTGCTTAGGCAGACATAGGGACTGGAGTTCGATCTCCAGCATGCCATAGTTGTGCGCCTTGTAATCCCAGTGCTTGGGAGGCTGAAAACAGGAGGATCACTATGAGTCCAGTCTGTGTAGTGAGACCCTGTA
>PVKN010029094.1:0-13076 GCA_004027915.1 Capromys pilorides
GGAAGGGTGTTTTAATAACAAGCTACATGCATCAATAGCTTTAGTTAAAAATGGATGAAAAATGCTTGGTACTCAATTCTGAAAAAGTAATTTGAGGTACATCTATAACGAGGAGACTACCATACTTGGAGAGGAAAGAAAGCTTAAGAGGCCTAAATGAGGATGACTTTATGCTCTGCTTTTATTGAAATCTTCCCCAAATTGCCTTTCCCCAATTGCTTGATTCCATATTTGAAGATAAATTGAGTTATATCCCTGTATCTCTGAAGATACTATCAAGGAGTTAACAGTTTCACTCAAGTTGGACTTGTTTTTGAAGAGGTACTACCTTGCTGAAAAAATCAGATCTAATCTCATCATTTATACGTGGAACAAACGGAACTGTAAACCCCCATCACAGTCCTGTTAGGCACAAAGTTTGCTCATAATAACATCATTTTTAGATTTTTGTGAGCTTGAAGGGAAAACAGAAGGAACAGCCCAACATTAAATTACTCACTTGAACGACTTTCCAAATTGAAATCACAAAGATTGCAAGTGCCGAGTTGTAACTATACAGGAATCCATTTAAAATAATTTCAGATCTGAACATTGCCATACGGTCCCACTGATTTTGATGGAGGCAACCTACTCATGTGAATAATGCTATGCAGATGGGGCAGCAGTGCTGGGGCCTTCTGCCAATGCCCTCTCTGTCCCAGCCCACTCCTCACACTCAGATCTTCTCATATAACCTGTAGGGATTACATATGTTGTTCTAAGGACAGCTGAACTTGGGTTGCAATGGTTTGTGTGTACATACAGAGAACCTCTACAAGGAGAACCATGTGGTTCATTCATAACATGGTTGCTTGTCAAGAAGTGAACTCATTTTCTGTATTTAGATGCTAGAGAATCCCAGGAGAGAGGACCACTGCACCTCTAGTAGATACTTTGTACCTCTATGGTTTCTAATAAGAAGTTAAATGGTCACAAAGACTGTTGTCATGATTAGATAATAGTTTTATTTACATGTCACACTCCCAAATATCCCTATATTTTTATTTAAAGTCCAGAAAAGAGTCTGGAAAGACTGCCTTGGTTTAGACTTAAGGGTGCATACCACTCAGCCTCCTGCTGATTCAGCGGTACCATAAGTCAGTATCTCTGGGTTTGAAGCCTCTTTTCTCTGGTAGCATCTTCCATCCTGTGTGACTGCACTTACAGATACCAATTAGCAAACAGTGGCATCATTGTAAAACATGTTGATCTGCATACATCAAATTGTGGGTCTGTATTCTAATGTGAAAAACATTCATATATCTAATAGCAAATGAACAGAGGTCAGAATAAAGTTTTCTGCTTTATTTTTAGATAAGATCCATTTGGAAATTATTTCCATTTCATTTTTGTAAAAGTCAATTCTATACGTATAACACAGTCACTTGATCTCTCTTGAGGCAAGCTTGCATTTCACCTGGAAATAATTTACTGGAAATGCTCTTTATGAGCTTGAGTATCAGAAAAAGTTTGGAAAACTTCCTGCTTAATGGGATCTCTGCTTCAGATGTCTAACCCCCTTCACACCAAATAGTAAACCCATGAATATCTTTCCAACCTTATGTCTTTAGTGAGTGCTAACTAGAATTAATGGGTATCATCTTAAAATGTGATTGAGAGCTTGGCATTTCCCTGCTTCAAATTTTTTGTATCTCCCTGCTATGGGACTCTCAAATCAAGAACATGAATTGCTAGGAACTTTGGGGCTCCAAGCACCCAATTCTCATCTGGTGGGCTATGGGGCCTTCTCACCAGGTCTCAGTCATAGTGGCTTCCACTGTCTCCACTCTACCAGCCTGCAATGTTCCTTCTCAGTTCGCACCTGTCTAACTCCTTCCAGCTTTTGGCTTTAGCTTACATCGTACTTTTCTGAGACAACTTTGCTGGTAGACTCCATGTCAAGAGTTAGGCCACTTCTCAATGACTGTCCCCCATGGCATGCTGTAATGCTTTGAAATAATTTGCAGCAATAAATTTGTTTTTGTTCTTTAGATTAATATTGTTCTCCTCCAGGGCCAGCGAAATGGTTCACTAGTCTAAAGCGCATGCTTAGGAAAGCTTAGGCAACTCAGGGACCACCGGTGAATACCAGGCACCACATGCTGCGCCAGCACCTCCCCCAGGGCAGGCTGAGCCAGCCATTAAAAAAAACATATTGTTCTCCTCCAATGGCTCATAAATGCCACGAGGACAAGCATTGGTTCTTTATTTCATCACTTTACAGTCAGTACCTAGCAGAGGACCAAATGCAGCTCCAATGATCAATCGACATTCTTGGGACAAATGGGTGAAGTTTTAATTTTTCTGTCTGAGTGCTCGCATTTCTTGGGAACTTGCAGCAAGTTTTCTTCTCTTAATCACTCGCTTCCTCGTTGTTTTAGAACCCAGCAGGTTTTTAATTTTTTTTTTCAGGAAAGTAACTGATTTGGGTTTGTTACAACTATTCCTAAATTTATAATATCCTAGGTCCTCAGATGGTGACCTTATTTGGAAATAAGTCCTAAACTCTAAAATAAAGATCTCAATATGAAGTCATCCTGAGTTTAGGGTAAGTTGTTGTTCTTACAAGAGGAAGAAAGGACACAGAGACATGCACAGAGGGGAAAGGTGAGGTGGAGACAGACAGAGGCTGCAGAGACGCACTCATAGTCCAGGTGCACAGAGTGCCACCAGGCACCAGTGCTGAAGAGGAAAGAATTCTGCTTTGGGATGGGAAGGTACCTTGGCTGCCTAAGCTCCTGCCTGGAAAGTTCAAGGTCTCAAGTTCTGTCCCGGGTACCACTTGCTGTGCAGGCCCTGGAACATGGAGCATGCTGTGCCTGTTTTTTGGGAACCAGGCACATGACTGTGATCCCAGCGCTGGGGAGGCTGAGACAGGAGGATCTCTATGCGTGCAAACTGCACAGGAAGACCATGGATCAAAAAAGTACAAATAAAGAAAAAGAAAAAAAAAGTTCTGCCTTCAAGTTTTAGAGGTAAAAAGTACCTACTGTTATCTTGACCAAATTTCTGACCACCTCAAAACTACGAAAGAATAAAAAGTCTCTGTTTTATGTCTCATGGTTTACAAAAATACATCCAATATAGAATTTATTATTTTATCTGTCTTTAAGTGAGGAATTCAGTGGCACTTTATATGGACCCTGGAAAATTAAAGCAGAAAATTAAATTCCTACAAGGAATTATATTAGTATTTCATAACCTCTATAAATTCTTTTCAAAAAACTACTGAATGTGAATCAGACCCAGAGATAAGGACCCAGATTTAGAAAGTATTGCAATTTGTGTCTAGATGTCCCCATGGTAGTCTTTAACAGTCATAGGGCTTCTTCACAGGTGACTGAATCTAGAGCATGCAGTTGATTCTTAGTTCAATGCTGGGATTACAGGTGCTGGGGTTAAGGATGAGTGATTCCCGTGTCAGTCCACTGACTGAATTGGCGTCACCCTATCCAGGTAGAGTGGATGCAATATAAGGGGCATAAGGAGGCTTTTCTCCCTTTCCCTTGTTGCTTTGCTGTCTTCTGTCTGCCTTGAATTGCTCTCCTCTGCCACACCACCCTGCCTCAGAGCCAGCTGATGATGGACTTAAACTGCGACAAATTCTGAGCTAAGTAAATCTTTCTTCTGTTAACTTTGGGTGTTGAGTATTTTGTTTTGCCAATGAGAGAAGTAAGTGAGATAACAAATTAGTTTTCAAGTGTATGGAGCAATGGTAAAAATAGAAACTCAGAATGAAAAGGTCAGTGTACATTATTTCATGCATCCTTCCCATTGTGGGAGCAGCCTCTACATAGCAGCACTTCCAGATTATTCCTTGGGGGTCTTCTGAATGATAGGAAGTCTTTTTTCTTATTTGTTTGTATTATAGGAAAGGATCTACAGGGTGTTCAGGGTCTCACTACTAGACTGGACTCATAGTGATCTGCCTGTTTACAGCCTCCCAGTGATGGGATTATAGGTGCGCACCACCACCCCCAGTCTCAATTGCCATCTCTGCGTACTCCAGGAGTGAGGCTGGCATGACAGGCCTGGGGATTGAACCCCTAGCCCCTGAGCCTGCTTGCAGACACTTTAATCCGCTGAACTATTTGTCCAGCCCATGATACGAAATCTTTATCCCACAGAGCTATATGGTGACAGAACTTTTAAGGAAAACATTGTACATTTGGTATAACTCATAGCAGCCTGTGAGATTAACAGGCACTGCCTTCTACTGCCAAAATCTAAGCAACCTGATAGCTTCAGAAAAGTTGTTGTGATTCAGAGTGGAAAGTTGTAGTTCAAACACTGACAGAATCTTTCTCTATCATCTATCAACCTAATTCAATTTTTGCAAGGAAGAAATAATAGAAATATTATACAGTGACATAATTTTATTCAATTATTTCTGTCCAAGCCCCTGAGGCAACTGAAGAATAGTTAATTTTCATATTTGTGAACATACACCAGTCAGATTAAATCAAATAAATGAAAACTTAAGGAATTTTTTTATTTGATAGATGTTTTATTAAATTAACAGACTAATCTCAAAAAACATGGCTGTCAAAGTACACAGCTGGAGAGTCTTCAGAAGCTGAGCCGTGTGTGTAGCAGCCCATGGAAAAGAAACAGACACACACTTGGGGTCTGAAGCCGTGTGTGAGCCTCCCTCCTGCCATGTAGAACCCTGAGATGATTACTCTCCTGATTTTGAGCTCAGTAGAAGACTCACACTAATTTTCTGTTTGTTTGTGCCTTTCTGTGTGTGGTGAAATGATCTTGTTATAGAACTTACCATTGTATCTATTTTTAAATGAGTGATTCATTTGAATGTAAATTCTGTTTTTGAATTTGATATAAATGGACTCATGAACACTCATGTTTGCCTTCTTCCATTATCTACCTGTTCAAGCCACCTCAATTTTCTGAAAAGCCAGTTAAATAAATGTCTTTTTTTTTATTTTATCTGCTAAAGAACAGAAGCAGTGAAGCTCTAAAGTGGGTGGTACGAAGGGTTAAAAGGCTCCTGGAGAAGTATTTTCTTTGCTGCTCATATACATATATAGGCATATAGTTTTGAGCCTCTCAGATCACTTGGCGTTCACTTCCAACAGTGGAGGATGCTTCCCTGCCTGAGCTTTGGATCACTGAAATGCTAGAATCTGCAACTCTAGTGAGATGCATCTTGGCTTAACACCGGGGAGAAATTACAGTCACCCTCAAGTAGATGAACCTTTCCCTTTTGGCACAAAAAAGATGTAGAATTTCTTTTAATTTAAACCAAAACAAAAAAAATAAAAGTTAGCTGTGACCTGAGCCTTGAAAGCCATAACAGGCCCTATTAGTGAATGATAAGCTACCCTAGCAACCCTCACTCCTGACTTATAGTATGTGTTGTTCTAAAGGTTATGTGACATGCACTTTATGACTGTATGACTTAAAAAATTTTATTCTGCTTTATGGACTTGCTGCACTTGGTCTTTCAGACCTCTCTGTAGCAAATGTTGTGGACTACTTTGCTCAACTTGTCTCCAACTCTAGACCACTCCTGGCCCATTCAGAGAAGCCCAGGTGACACTTCTGTTCCCAAGGGCCCTCTTGTGGTCTAGAGCTGTGTGCACAGAGGAGGTGGGCTACTTCCTATGCTTTGCTGGACACAGGGAGGCAGCAGATCACAGTGCGTGGTGGGAGGGCAGGTGAGGTACTGCAATGCTCCATCACATGCCCATCCTCTCTTTAGTACCACTGAGGCTTCTTTAAAATATGATCAAGAAGCTTCAAGCTACAAAAAGCTTTAAAATAATGAAAAGGCTTACTCATCAATGGCAGAGTACAGTTGTCCAAGAAACTGAAGAAGAAGTAAAACCATATGTAGGAAGGAGGGCAACATGGACAAGAGCATAATCTGTATAAGGATCATGAAATCATACAATTCTTTTGATGATAGTCCCATATGGTAACCTATCTTCATTCTCTTGTAGGTGAAGCCTCTTCTTGACAGCTGGGTTGTCAGCATGGACATGAATAATCATATGGTGACCTTAATTGGGCATTAGACTTATTTATCTTCACCATCATCATGTCATACAGAAGATCTCAGCAAGCACAAGACTCAGCCCCTCAATCAAAAGTCACACATGAGATTACAGAAGGCTCAATGTGCAGCTGCCACTGTCAAACCCCATTAAGTTTCCAAGACCTTCATCATCTGTCCTCCAGTAAAGTCAAAGGAGCTACTCTTCCCCTTCCTGTCCATCATGGGTTGACAAGGAGCAAGAGCAGTGATCCAAAGTAGTGACACCCAAGGAAACCCAGGGTTCACAGGAACAACTGACAGCTGACAGGACAGGTTGCATGTTTCATATACAAAAAGAGGAAAGAGAAGAGCAGTCCCAGGGACTCTCAGGGCTGTGGGCAGAGGCAGACATAGCTTGTGGGCATGGGGCAGGGAATCCAGACCATGGAAAGGCATGACCAGAAAACAGCAGGCTGACAGTAGCTGAAGTCCAAAGCCTTGCATCTTCTTCCTGTGCCTAAGCAGGACTCATACAGTCAGAGAGCAAAAAAGGATCATTTCTTATTGCAGAAGAAGAAACAGAGGAACTGAAGGGAAATTTTACTGTTGGGATCATGGGGTTAGTTAGGGACAAGACAAAATGCATAACACAGATTGCCAAAATTCTCAGCCAAACTGGGTCTCCTCTCCATGTGGACTCCTAATGCAGTAAAACAACCCCTTTAAAAACAAAAACAAAAGCAAGAAAACAAAAAAAATCAATGGCAGTTATCAGTGAGTGCTAGAAGTGACAGAATAGTGAATTACACATGTAGATACTGTAGGTACAGGCAAGGAAACTATGTCTAGCATAGGCCGAATATGCTCAAACACAAATTCATTGTAGGGAAAGCTATTGCAGCTAGAGGTACTGTACTTCAGGGGCCCCTACAGGTTATCAAAAGTCATGTGCTGGTCAGAAAAAAAAAATCGTCCATACGGAATTATACCAAGAACAGATATCCCCTATAATTTGAGTGGTTTATAACATATATGGACATGTCAATCCCCTAAGCACAATGAGAAAGTTATCCTACAAATAATTCTTAACTATAAAAAGAGAACATTGTAGATCAGATCTTAAATATAATGCTTGTCTGCCACCCAGCTCACCTAAAGTAAATATGGTCCATACTTAGCTGTCAAAACCAGCCCAGCCAACAGTCTGGCTTTTTCTATGCAGCCATTGCATGAACTCTGACTAGCTGTAGAAAATTGGGACCAGGTTCTTAAGAGCCTGTATCTGTTATGGATTGACTAGTTGACATAAGATCTTGCTATGGAGTTCCGGTTAACTTTGAACTCACTATGCCCCCCAAGCTAGCCTCAAACTCATGGTGATCCTCCTACCTTGGCCACCCAAGTACCGGGATTACAGGCATGCACCACCACAGCCAGCTTGTCTGATTCTTAAATAGAGTACTCAATCTCAGATTCACTCCAGAATTAGCACTAGGAACCATGAAAGATGATGTGACTCCCAAGAGAGATTTCTTCCAAGGAAATGGGGACTATTTGTAATTAGGTACTGGGGGAACTCTGTGCTGGCTGCACACATTAGAATCACCTGGGGAAGATTTTCAAAACAAAGGTGCTAGGATACAATTCTGAGTAACTGAAGTGGGGTGGTGTCCAAGCAGGGAGGTAAACCATTTTCTGACTGACTCTAAGGCACAGTGAAAGCTGACTGTCACTGATACAATCCAACTAGATTCTTTAGAAATAAAGAAATAAACCCGACTATTTGCAGGAGGCTTCTGTGCATGTAGCCACATCAGGCTAGAATCTACCACTTAACTGTTACTCCAGCCATCCTTCCTTTATGCAGGGCTCCTTTCTATGAAGTGGCAATGTTGCAGTGGAAGGGGGATCTACATGGGTAATAAACACTCTAAATATCTAAAACAAATTAGGCCAGTGAAGTAGCTCAGTGGACTAACACATTTGCTTCATCAAGCTTAGGCAAGTGCAGGGACCATAGTTCGATCCTGGCACCACACGCCATGCAGGCCCAGCCACCAGAGTGGGCTGAGCTGGCCAGAATCCAGGCTTCGTGGTGCACATCTGTAAAGCAGGAAGATCACTACGAGTCTGAACTGCACAGTGACACCTGTAACAACCAAATACTTTAAATAATAATAATATGAATTAACAAAAGAACTAAACAAAAACTTCAAATCATTTTGGCTATCAAAGACAATGCCTTATGTACATAACACATAAGTGGCATTTCAATATGTGCATGTGCATGTGTGTGCATGTTCATATGTGTATATGTGCATATGTGCAAGTGTGTGTGTGTGTGTGTGTATGTAAGAGAGGCAAGTACAGAAAGGAGAGTAAAAGGGGATGAGAAAAGCATAAATGCTGTCAAGTTGCAAAGAATCCTTCACTAACATGTAGTCATTTGTGCTTTTTATTAGAGTAACCACACCCTAGCACAGTGTAGTCTAACCTAGTGTTAGACTTAGGTATGTTTGCACCCGCAAATTATCAGATTTCAAAGGGGTTAGGTGCTTATTCAAATGAACAAATCTTGTAACTCTCTTACTTCCTTTTTTCAGCATGGTATTTCCCTTCCAGTTCAGTACACTATTCCCACTCACATATACAGCATGCTCTTTTTCATTTTGAACACTGTCATATTAAAAAGTGGTTATATATGCATAAGATAGCTGAAATAGCTGTACAACTAATTTCTATTCGTTTATTGAAAGAAGTAGTGCTTACATTATTTGATCAATCTTACATGCTTGCGTATGGTGATCTGAGCAACTACTTTATATGTAATATAAAAATCATTGTGAATTTCCTATCATCTTGTTTTGAAATTGTTTCATTTTCATTGTTTTTATTCTTTTTAAAATGAAAAAAAAATATGCAGCTCATTTCAAAAGTCCAACCATCCAAAACAAACTGTTTCCATTCTTATTTGCTCTATTTTCTTGCTCTATTTATTTGGTTTGATATACTTAGAAGTGTGATGGCCACTGAAATTTTCTAGCAGCAATGCAAAGAAGTAAAATCCCACAAGTATGATTAGCTGTGTTCTGTGGAGGTCCAAAGGGCTTGGATTCTGTTCCCACTGTATTCCGAGGCCGTGTAGGTTGGTTTAGTGTGTCCTTAGCACCGGCATCTACTAAGTGCATTGGGAATACATATGGCATTTGTCATGTGACACTTTTGCAAGAATTAAGCAAGATGCATATGAAGTACTTAGCACCCTTCCAGGAATATGAGAGTAATGTAGAGGTAATACTTAAGTGAACTATAAGTCTCTAGATGATAGTTTGTAGTCCTCAGGCAGAATCTAGGCAATTATATCTTCATAGCCTTCTCACTTACTTTATGTTTTCATCTCTTTTCTGTATGAACTTGTAATATTGGTCTTTCCTGGCATAGCCTGTGTTTTGATTGTGCACATCTGGCTGGCAAGAGCAAGTGCCTCCTTGGATTTCACTTAGCACAGTGTCACGTGTAATTACAGGCTTAACACTTCCTTTCTGATGATAATGATGATGGCAGTAACAGCACCGTAAATAATGGCTGGGAGATGACTAATAACCTGAAAATCAAAACTCGCCCAAGTAGAATGTCCCTCTCCTTCACTCTGGGCTGAACAAAACAAAAATGAGCATCTCAGACACTCATGCAATTAAACACTTCCCCACAGACAGACTCAAAGAGGTCCATCAAATGCCAGGGCTGACACGGGACTATTTCATGTTCTCCTCACACTGGAGGTTGTGCTTCTAAATATTAACAGGCCGTCAAGCAGCCAAGATTCAAAGTGGTGTCCAGGTGAAAACAGTGGCCTCTTAGAGCTTTGTTCTTTTTGCTTTAGGTATCTTTTTTTGTCTCTCCTTTTCTCTTCCGTGTAGATTCAAAGTTCAGTTTTGAACAGGTCACCTGTTTCCATGGTTTTCCAGAGCTTCTGGAACTCCATGGTCTGAATCAGTTTTATTTCACACATTTTTGTGAACCAAGGTAACCAGAGGTCATGCATTGCCACTCCATTTCACCTAGCACATAATGGTCTCCAAGATGGTAAATCAAAAATCTGCTGTGCTAGAGAAAGAACCTGACCTAGACAAGCTTTAAGAATTGGGCATCCACTGTCCCAAGACCCTCAGCATTCTCTCCATCGACAGAGCTTACAGAAATTCCAGCTATTCACTAAATTCGTTTTATATCCCAAATGGCCCCTTTTTTTGCAAATTAGGAAAATCACTTCAAAAATCAAGAAGACTGAATGGAGTGAACATAGTTTGCTTTGGAGAACAAACGTGATAATGAGAGACAGGGAGAGCTGGGCACTGGAAACACATTTGGGCAGAGTGACGGACAGGGTCACTCCAACTTTGTGGAGCTCCTGTTTGCTCAGCAACACTTGCTGCCCGTACTCTCTCCCCAACGCCCTCTTCACAGCTTCTCTTCTGCCTTTCGTTTACAGGCTTACAGCTGATCAATTAAAATATCAGTTAATTTATAGATGAAAACCAATACTCAGAGCCATAGAATGCTGGTTACTGAAAATAAAGAAACATAACACAACTTTCTTTCTTTCTTTTTTTTTTTTTTTGGACAGGGTCTCACTACACAGCTCAGACATGCAGTGCTGCTCCTGTTTGCAATGTCTGAAGTGCTAGGATTACAGGCATGTGCCACCACCCTGGATAGGATCACTGTTCCAGGGAGCAGGGCCAGCATAGCATGTGGTACCAGGAATTGAACACCAGTCCCTGTCCTTGCCTAAGAAAGTGCTGAATTCCCTCAGCTATCTCACTGGCGTTCTTTCTTTTCTTTCTTTCTTTCTTTCTTTCTTTCTTTCTTTCTTTCTTTCTTTCTTTCTTTCTTCTTTCTTTCCTTCCTTCCTTCCTTCTTTCCTTCTTTCTTTCTTTCTCTCTCTCTCTCTCTTTCTTTCTTTCTTTCTTTCTTTCTTTCTTTCTTTCTTTCTTTCTTTCTTCTACAACATCTCATTTTGCAGCTCAGACTTATAGTGATTCTCTTGTCTCAGATTTCCAGCATGGGGGTTATAGGCATGAGCCACCATGTATGGTTACAGTGGCTGGCACTGCATGCAGTACAGGTGATTGAGACCAGGTTCCTGTGCTTGCAAGATAGGTGTTTTTATTACAATGCTATCTCCCCAGCCCCAAGAAATTATGTCAGAATATCAAGCTACTCAATGGGACTTGACTGTTGTCAACAGTTTTTTGAGCCTATGTCCAGCTCTAAGTATTTGTAGAATACTCAGAAGACTTAGTCTGTCTGGATTCTTACATGGAACATGAATAGAATGCTATCTGCTTAGAGAAAAGTTGCACATTAATGTAATAGATCTAATTGCTTCCTTATAAAATGTGAATGAAATATATTCCTCATAGGGGCATGATAAAAGACAAACATAATGCATGTAAGTCATTTAATATAACCTTTGACTCCAATAGAGTGTTTTACAAGTGCTGCTAGTAATAGTAAGAAGTCAAATATTATAATTAGACAAGAGTATATTATATTGCATATAAATAAGAATGTGTTTAATATTGTTCTCTCATAGCCTCACTTTAAAAATAGCAGGGGAGGGGCTGAGGAGATAGCTCCATGGCACAAGGCCTGCCTGGCAAGTGCAAGGTCATGAGTTCAAACCCTAGTCCCACAAAGATAAATAAATAAATAAATAAATAAATAAATAAATAAATAAATAAATATAGCAGGGGAAAGGACTTTTTGGACTTTGAGGCTTTTAGAATCCACCTTGACGTATGCAGGACATACTGGTACAGTCCAGTTTGCATATGTGGAATTTTATCCTCGCATCGATATAGAAAAGTCAGCACTTGATAGCAATGAATGTACTGAGACAATGGTAGCAGGTGGGATGCATACTGTGCAGTTGTCACAGGGGACTCCAAAGATGGCACCTCCTATTCCTGTCTTCTGGGTCAAAAGAATAGATGAAGGTATGACAGGAAAGTGGCCCCTCCATTTTTCCTAAGTGTAGATAGCAAAGGGAAGGTTGCTGAGGTAATGGAAGATGTGCATGTCTTACTCGGTGTCTAAGTCTACAAAATATATTGTGTCCACATCTCTCATTTGTGTAAGATTGCAAAGATAAATGTTTGAGCAGATGGGGATAGTAAACATTATAAATTTATAAATAATTTCACCCCAATTTCCAAAAATGTAGCTGGTAAGCAATCCTACTTCTCTGAGAAGTAGGATTGCTTCTTCTCCTCCACTCCTTTTTTTTCTTTTTTCCTACCAGTTAAAAAATTGCTAGTAAAAATCTTCTTCATTTATTCAATGAATTGAAAACAATCTATTTTACCAATTTGTATGGTTTGTTTCCTCTGAATAGGCAGATTTATTTCCTTTTTAATAGATTTGTAATCTATTTTTTCATCTACTTTATAAAATTTTGCTTGATAAGAAATTTTCAAGTCACTTAATGACAGTGTTGAACTTTGGGATGTGTTTAAACTGAGAGGAAGATTTCAAAATACAGTTACTACGTAACATATGCTACAGAAATATCCAGTGTTGGGAGCATTCCTTCTTACCACTGAAATCAGGTTGAAAATGCTACTGGGATGTTGGTGTCAGGCACAAGGTACACATACATAGATCAAGTTCCTTCCCATCATTCTCTGGAGATCTCAGTGGCATTGGTTCTTGGCCTACTTCTACTGATACTGGAGCCAGACAGTATTTTCATCAATTCTCACTCTTAATATTACTTTCTAATACTTTTTTTTTTGTACCAAGGATTAAACTCAGAACCCTGCGCTTGTCAGGCAGGCTCTTATTCTACTGAGCTATCTTCCTGGCCTTCTAAAATGTTTAAAAACTTGTTAAATGTTATTATTTTTGGACCAGAAATACCATGATGTATCAGAACATAATCTTCAGATGGAATGGATAATGATAAAAAAATATTGATAAGAATAATAATGATCATGCAATTTACTACCATGTTTCTCACAAAATACAACTGTGT
>PVKN010029095.1:0-13076 GCA_004027915.1 Capromys pilorides
TTTCCAGATATTGATATTTTCATGAGTTTGCTTAGCCTATCCAAAGAGCACATGTGAATTTAGCTTCTTTGCTCTTCTTCCTCCTCCACTTTCGCTTCTTCCTCCTCCTGCTCTTTCTCTTCCTCTTCTTCCTTTGCTTTACAACTCTGTAAAACATAGAATGATGAATTATAAAGGATCTGATATCTATTTTAAAACTTGGAGCTATGGGCTGGTGAGACAGCTCAGGGAACTAAGCACCTGCTTAGGCAAGTGCAGGGACTGGGGTTCGATTCTTGGCACCACACACTGTGCCAGCCCTGCCCCTGGATGAGCTGAGCTGGCCACTGAGTCCAGGCATGGTGGTGCATGCCTGTAATCCCAGCACTGGGGAGATTGAAAACAGAAAGATCATTACGAGTCCAGGCTGTTCAGTGAAGCCCTGTATGAAACACACAAGAAAAACAAAACCAAACAAAAACTTGGAGTGGTATGTTTATGGTTTTAAGAACACAATAAATAAAGGTAGAAGAATGTTTATTTTGTTTGTACATGAATTTGTCTCAAATGAAAAATATCTGTGATTTTGACTTCTTGCCAACTTTAATTTTGTTCTCTTGAAGCCTGAAGGCTACCATTGTAGAGTGGTGTGCAGTTTTCTTCTGGGGTGGATCCTCTTTGAGGAGATTCACAGTGTGTGGTCATAGTCTGGATAAGGCTTCAGTGTCTCCCAAGGGTTCATGTGTTGGGTACTTGGTGCCAGTGTCATGGTTCTGAGAGGCATGAGGGCCAGTTAGAAGTCCGTAGGTCACTGGGGAAGCTGCTTTTGGGAGGGATTTGGACAGCTTCTGCGCTCTCATGAGAGTGAGCTGTAGGAATTAGCCAGCCCCCAGGACACTCTCTGGCTTTGAGGCGTGATCTCTCCTTCCCCCATGTGCTCCTGCCACCTGCCCCAGGGCCCTCACCAGTGCTGCTTTGACATTGTTGGAACTTTCCATCTCCAAAACTACAAGTGAAATCAATCTCCTTTCTTTGTAAAGTTAGTCTATCTTAGGTGTTTCATTAAGGTAACACAATATGAACTAACACTGGCTTATACATTTTATACAGGTTGTCAAAGTTAACTATCTATTGCCTGGCAAGCACAAGGTCCCAACTTCAATCCCTGGTACCACCAAAAAAGGTTAACTTTCTGATAAAGTAGTTTGTGTACTAGCTTATATATAATGATATAAAGAGCATTTGGGTAAAGGCTTATGTGCAATTAGAATATCTCTTGGGTAAACGCGAAAAAAATTACTCAGTCCTTTGAATATTGGCTCTTGGGGTTCAAAATAACTAACAGTTATTTTGCTTAATTTTATTTTTTGGTAGGACCAGGGATTGAACTCAGAACCTTGCACTTGCCAGGCAAGCGCTTATTCTATTGAGCTGTCTCCCCAGTCCCTATTTTGCTTAGATTGAACAAACTAACTGAAGATGACTACAAACCTACTTGTTTTGTGTTGTGCATTAGATCAGAAGCAATGTACTTATAAGCGAGTGCAATTATATTAATTTTGCCTCTAACTCACAGAGGACATACTATAACTTTTAAAAGATCACTTCTAAACATATGGTAACTGTCCATACTCAATGTCTTAAAGATATTCTAAATCTTGAGATTCCAAGGTTATCTTCAGCAATAGAACTGTTTTCTTTAATTCATCATCATATTATATTGATGTGATTGTTTCGTTGTGTCATGAATTGAATTCTGGAAATCTTCAGTAATTTCTAGGTCTTTGGATGTATTTTAATTTGTCCTTACATTTTGCTCTTTCATATTTCATATAGTTTTAGCTTCTGCCCATCATTTTCTCTAGTAATATTATTTTCTAAACACAATTAATTATTTATTTATGTCTTTTTGAGACTGAGATTCACTACGCTGTTCATGCTGGACTTGAATGCAGTGTGTAGCATAGGCTGGCCTGAACTCACAGCAATCCTCCTGCCTCAGCCTTCCTAGTGCTGGCATGTACTATAACCCCTGGCATTCATCTTTTATTTTGATTGAAATAAAATGTGTAAAATTGATTTTCTACAATCAGAAATAGTAGCAGTATTTTCCATATTATTTCTAGATTCACCACACTCATTTTGAATGTTGGCCAGGTTTGGCTTATAAATCAAGATCAAGCAGGAGACACAGTCATGGAAAAACTGGAAGGAGACAGATAGTCACTGCTTGCATGGATGGACTGTGTTTCTGTCTTGACCACAGAGCAGAAGCATCGAGTACTGACCATTTAGAAGACTTGTTCTGTGACAGCCTCAGCCATCGTGAAGAGCAGCAAGATGCAGAGCAGCAGTGAGCCCCTCCCCCAAACTTCAGTTGCAACTTGGCCCTTTAAGCTCATGTGATGAGGACAGAGTCTGCATAGAAATCTGGTTGGTGAATTCAGAAATTTCTCTCTGATAATTCTCTTTTACTGTCAATTACAGAACTGTTCCTGTTTCCCTTTTAAGCATTTGCTTGCTTTTTTATTTTACATTTTATTAGTACATGTTTGCAGTACATAATGATTACATTCATTATGGGAGCCAGTACCTGTGCATAATTCTTTTTATGCCCCCTCCCTATTACAGGTTTTTAAAAATACATTTCAAACTACACACCAAAGGCCAATGTTGAGCATGGCTGTAACTTTTTTTTTGAGACAATGTCTTGTGCTGTGACTCAGGCTGGGGCCTTGAACTCACTATGCACCCCAGGCTAGGCTTGAGCTCACAGTGATCCTACTGCCTCAGCCTCCTGAGTGCTGGATTCCATGCATGTGCCATTATGCTCAGCAATTGCTGCAACATTTTATAAGATGCATTCCATTCTCTCACACCCCCTCAAAATTTATTTCATCAACAATTAATAACTCAGTACCTGATAAATGGATCCATGGTGATAATAACTATTTTATGTAGAATGACTTAACTATAACGATTCTAGAATGCCACCTGCTGTGGTCACGTGGAGGTGAAGCGTGGTGCCTGTGATGCTCTCTTCTGGAAGAGCAGACAGAAGTCGGAAGCTTGAGAGTGCCAGCAGGAGCCACTTGAAGAGGTAGCTTACCAAAGCTTAATGTGGTCAACGAGAAAGCTTTGTGTAAAAATGTGAGAAAGTGGCCTCCATACCCCTATGGCTTTTCCCTCCCCCGTATCAATGCAAGAGCAAAGTCCATTTAAAAAGTCTCAGGTATTTTCAATGCCTTCTGAACTATCTGTAGGAAGCTCTGATTTACTGGTATGTAGTTTGATATTTGTCTGCCATAAACTCAGATAACATTTCACATCAAAATTTATGCTAGGCAAAGCCACGTTATTGCCCTTTGGCCTGTTGCCATGTTCTGGAAGGACACTTTGTGAGGCTTTCACCAGTCTTCATAACACTGGTCTAAGCGCTCCTTATGGGAAGATGCAAAGGACCCTCAGCAAGGCGTGCACAGCAGGAGAAGCACTTGACTTGGGCAGGTGGGGGGCTTTGGGAACGGTGGGTGGAGGTTCTGTATCTTTTCCTCTGATTTCTCTAGCAGTGACTCTCGCCTGAGAGTGTGTCGAGATTAGGTGAGTCACTTCTGTGCGTGTCAGCGTGATGTTCCTCCAGTGTACTGACTTTGAGCTGCACCGTTACCGGGTCCCAGAGCTGAGCATCTAAGGGCTTCGAGATCTGATCCTGGGAAACCTGCATACGTTTCAGTTCCTGTATGTTGTGTTCCACTTTGGGGACATGCAAGCTTTCTTCATAGTGACTCTCAGAGAGCTTTAGTTACCTGCTGTGAGCCTTAGTACCAAAGTATGAAATATGAAATTTCAGAAATGAACAACTTGTAAGGTTTAAGTTGCCCACTTTTCTGAAGAACATGCTGTCATCTTTCAGTTTTACAGGGACATGAGTCATTCCTATTCTTGGTGTACCCACATTGTAGGCACTATCTGTCTATTAGTCACTTAGTAATTATGTTGGTTTTCAAATTGACAGTGGTGGTATCAAAATGCTTGTGTTCAATAATCTTTGTTTAACTTATTGATGACCCCAAATTACAAGAGTAGTGATATTAACAATTTGGATATTCCAAAGATAAAGTAAAAAATAAAAGCTCTTGTTTTATTTTATTTTTTAAAATGCATTTAGGACAAGGGATACAGGGTCTCATTACGTAGATCAGACTCATAGTGATTCTCCTGTTTTCAGTCTCCCACAGTGCTGGGATTACAGGCAGGTGCCACCACTCCCAGTCTCAATCACTGTGTCAGTGTGCCCCGCAGGTGGGGCTGGCACTGTAAGCTGGGGATCGAACCCCGACCCCTCACCCAGCTGCTGAGCTGTGCTGAAGCAGGCACTTTAGTCCGCTGAGCTATCAGCCTGGCCCTAAAAAGTAAAGGTTCTTGATTTTAAAAAGAGAGAAGAAAAATGGTATACTGGAGTTGCTAAAATCTATGCTAAAAATGCATCTTTGTCTGTATAATTGCTGGGAAGAAATCAGAAATTCTTGCTAAATCCCATCTAAGAAAGTGCATTTCTTCATGAAACGGTGTCATATCGTCAAAAGCTGAAATGAGGCCTTCGCGATTGTATCCTTTAGGGTTACAGCACTGGATCGCACCTCTGTGATGGCAAAATAGCTGTACTTGCTTTAGGATCCCTACTAGTGACTGTGATTTATGAAAGCTGATTTACATGATGTTACTCTACAACGTTTTCTTTCCAGATGATGATTAAGAAGCTAATACAAAATGGTTCCAGGTTAAAAAAATTCTTGCTAGTATTATTACTGTATCTCAAACTGCAAATAATTATAATCACAATGTGTATAAGAAAAGGAATATACAAAGTATAAATCAGGTTTGATACTATCATGGTTTCAGGGGCCCACTAGAGGGCTTGGCATGTTGGAATTTCTTGGATCTAGTCTAGTGCTTTTCATGAGCTGAAACAAAGAAAGGCCTATCAGCCACAGCTGGAGTCAGCAGCCCACGTTGTCAGCATCACAACCCTTGTAGTTTGGGGTCATCATTAAATAAACAAAGGTACGGAACGCAAGCACTATGACTCTATACCTGTCAGTTTGATAACCAAGATGGTTACTAAGTGACTAGTAGACAGGTAGTGTATAGACAGTGTGGATACACCAGACAACGGAATGATTTGACAATAAATGTCCATCTACAGATGAAATAAGCAAATTGTGGCATATCTATACAATGACATATTATTTAATAATAAAAAGGAATGAAATAATTTTTCCTGCTATACCATGGACTAACCTTGGAAGCATTAAAGTGTGAAAGAAGCCAGACAAACAGTCTCATGCTGCACCACCTGTTATAGGACTTATCCAAGAATAGGTAAATCCTTAGAGCACACAAGTGGATAAAAGTAACCAAAAGATACACTGTAGGAGGATGGAGGAGGACTACTAAACTGGTACTTCATTTACAGGGTGATGAGCAAGGGTTTTTTTTTTTTTTTTTTTGTCTTTTTGAGACAGGATCTTGCTATGCAGTTCAGGCTGGCCTTAAGCTCACTTTTGTAGCCCAGGCTGGTCTTGAACTTGCACCAGTCCTTCCGCCTCAGCCTCCCAAGTGCTGGCAATGAGTAAATTTTGAAACCAGAGAAAGCTTGTGGTTGTACATCATTGTGAATACTAAATGTCACTGAATTTTACACTTAGAAATGGTTAATTGTATGCTATATGAATTTCATCTCTGTTTTACAGAACAGGGAGGTTTTTAAAAAGCCTGAGCCCACATCCTAATTTGCCTCTTGAGAAACCTGCTGACAGGTAAGCTCTCTCTAGGAGAGGTGTGAGGTGACTCCTGCCTCAGAGTGACTCATCGCACTTAAAATATGCGACTGGGAGGCTGGAGAGCGGTGCATTTTGGGCAATTGGCTGATTATTCCTTTAAGCAATCCTAATGTCAAGCCCCGAGGGTAGCAAGAAACAGTGTGTGATTAGAGCAGACTCAATTACTCTTGGAAAAGCATCATTAATTTCAAAAGCTCATGTCCTGAGCTATGTCTTTAGTTAGAGACAAATGCTGCTTAGAGGACAGAAAGTGAAGAAAACATAGTATTTCCCCTCTCCTTTTTTTGTCTTGGGGCTTAAACTCAGGAGCTCTCCAACACCTGAGCTACATGGTTGACCCCCTTTAAAATTTTTTATTTTAAGATAAGGTCACTAAATTGCCCTGGCACAACTTGAACTTGTGATTCTCTTGCCTCAGCCTAAGTGCTGGGATTTCAGGCGTTATGTGTGCCACTGCGTTGGGAGCTGCAGGAAGCCAGGAAATAGATCAAGTGTGAGTGGGTGAGACTGGGCCTCCACGCCTGGAGCAGGCAAGCTACCCCAGTGCTGAGGAAAATATCCTTTTGAGAAAAATATCCTGTCTGGTTCAGGCCAGCTATTGGTCACTGGGCAGCCTTGTGTCATGTGGTGCAGACTTTGTAAAAGTATAAATAAAGGATCATTTTTGTGTGCGTTGAGTTAGTCTTGCCCTTCAGGCAGACTGGCGACAACCTAGCCCAACTTTTCATCTTCTTTTCTATCTTTCTCATTCCTACCGCCTTGTCTCCCCGGGGTAGAACCGTTTGCAGTAAGACCAACGGATCCCTACACCACTTTGCACAGATTGTTTTCTTGTCTTAAGATCAGATAGGAAACCTAATGTACCATTAACCAGAAGTTAATCTTCCTGGTGCATGAGTAGGTGCATGCGTGTACTGTGCGTGCATGCTTGTGTATAGCAATGGTGCACGTGGGAGAAAACCATCGGTAGGAAGGTAGGTGGTGGGAAGCCTAGTGTTTGGCAGCAATTGAACTTCCAGCTGTTTCTGGGCTCTGTAGCTTCGTTTTCAGTTAGAAGGGATCTGTGTGTTCCTCTGTGTCTCCATCACACAGACATATAGGGATCTGACTACTAATGGAGAAAGGCGGGACGCATTTCCGGGACACCTGGCTTCTAGAGCTCGTCCTGGAGTGTGTTGTGTCCCCCCTAACACTCATCTTTTTGTTGAGCCTTGTTCTGCAGTGGAGAAAATCCAAGCACAGCAACACGTTCTCCCAGGGGTTTGTGAGAAGTGGATCCTGGAAGGTAAATTTTTCTTTTCATTAGTAGTGATTCTACCCAGGGAACACCGAGTCACAAACTCAACCTTTAATTTACTTAATTTTTAACTTAGCCTTTTAGCTATGTTGCCTAGGCTTGCTTGAACTTGTTTATGATTCTTCTATCTCAGCCTCCCAAGTAGATAGGATTCCAGGTATGTACCATCATTTTCTTTCTTTCTTTCTTTCTTTCTTTCTTTCTTTCTTTCTTTCTTTCTTTCTTCCTTCCTTCCTTCCTTCCTTCCTTCCTTCCTTCCTTCCTTCCTTTTTTTTTTCTTTCTTTCTTTCTTTCTTTCTTTCTTTTTTTTTGTATTTTAGGGAAGGGTCTACAGGGTATTTAGGGTCTCAGTACTACATCAGATTTGAGTAATCTGCCTGCTTACAGCCTCCCAAGAGCTGGGATTATAGGCATGTGCCACCATGCCCAGTCCCAATTGTCATCTCAGCACACCCTGGGGCTAGGGCCGGGGCTGGCACGGCCAGTCAGAGGATCAAACCCCCAGCCCATGCGGTTGCATAAGCTTGCCTAAGCAAGTGCTTTAGATCACTGAGCTATCTCACTGGCCCTCTTTTTAAATTCTTTTAAAATTCTATTAGTACATGTTTGTGGTACATAATTATATTCACTGTGGGTAGTTGTCACATATAAATGACACATTTTAATTCTTTTTACTTCCTTTCTTCCATCTCTCCCTCCATCTCTTGTCCCATTCCAATTTGCAAAAGATCTAGCTCCCTGTTTCCTATAATGCATCTTTTATCTTGCTTACAGTTATTTACTTATATTTTGCATTTATCATATGGGAGAGACCAATATTTAAACTAGTGTTCCTGATTTATTTCATTTACAGTTTCAAGGTGCATCCATTTTCCTACAGATAACTCAAATTTATTCTTCTTTATAGCAGAGTAGGACTCTAGTGTGCATAAATAACACATTTTCTTTATTCATTCATCTGCTGATGGACCTATAAAATACTTTCAAGATTTAGCTGTTGTAAACACGGCTATGCATGTGTCACTGTAATATGTTTTACTTTTTAAGGAACAATTACTTCATAACCAGTAGGAAAATAACTGAGTAAAACAGAATTCTTATTTTTAGTTTTTTGAGGAATCTCCATATTGATTTTCATAGTAGTTGTACTAGTTTGTGTGCCCACCCACAGCATTCCTTTCCCCCTCTCTATAGATAAGAAAATTAAAGTTCAGCAGTACTGTACAACAAGCTGTAAACATCCTAGCCAGGATTGTACATAAATTATCTCCCTTCCAAACTCAGTGCTCTTTATCACAATGTATAGGTTTTTCTTTGGAAGGCAGTTTTAGCTGGTGTACCTAACTTTCTCTTACCACTTCTCTCCATTCTAGCTACAAATCAAATCTTTCTTTAGCTCTTAAAGAAAACAAAACAAAATACAACAACAAAAATCATAATACCCTACATTCAATTTCTGTAATTCTATGACCTCTATTTTGTTGGGTAGCCTTCAATAATATGACTTCTACCGTTTCCAACTTTCCATTGAAACACTCTGCAAAGACTGGTTTCCACAACATATGATATATTTATTGGGCATTCCTACTGGACCTCACCCTGGTGGCTGCACTTTTCATTTTCTTTTTCCATATTTAAGATTGAACCTGGGGCTTTTGCAGTGAGCTATTTATTTGCTATTTCATTTGCACAGCCTTTTAATTTAGTTTTGATACAGGATTGTGTTAAGTTACTATGTTGCTCAGACTAGGTTTAAATTTACTCTGTTCCTGCCTCAGCTTCCCAGAGTGCCTGGATTATAGGCATTCACCACCATGCCCCTCTTTGTTGATGCACGGTTGGCCACCTCTTCTTCTCTGTTGGTTACCTTTCCTTTCTTTCTCTCTTTGGATGTTCTTCCGTGGTCTTTGAGGATTTTCTTGTCACTTTGAAGGACCAACAGTGGAAATATAAAGCTGGATATGGTGTGCATGTCTGTAATTCCAGCACTTGGGAGGCTGAGGCAGGAGGATCGCTGGGCGTTCAGGATCAGCCTGGGCTACAGTGAGCTTTAGATCAGCCTGAGCTGCAGAGTGAGACCCTGTCTCAAAATGACAAAACAACAATAACCACAACCACCATCCAAATAAACAAACAAATACAGTGGGAAAGTTTGTGCACTCTGAAGGGCGGGCCCATTGGCACTTACAGTTACATAGTGGTTGGGCATTGGTGCGTTTCCTCAGGTCTGGATGATTGGACATCAGCAGGACCACCCAAAGAATAAGCTCTTGGTCCGTCCTAGGGTCTAGTCTATCTTCACTTCTCCTCACTCCTTGGTCTGTCCTTGGCATAGAAGCAAGTATTAGTGAACAAACTGAAATAACAGCTGGCAGAAGATTCCAAATAGAGAAGCATCTGCTCCATGCAAATGTGGCCAGAGGTGCTGGGGTTTCCTAGGCAACTGGGAAGACACAGTGTGACTGCAACAAAGAGTAGGGGGCTGGAGGAGCTGCTGAAGACTAGCTTAGAAGTGTCAAAAAATCATAGAAGAGGGCTGGGAAATACCTCAGCAGAATAAGTGTCTGCCTGGCAAGCACAGGGTCTTGAGTTCAATCCCCAGTACTGCGCGCGCGCGCGCACACACACACACACACACACACATACACACACACACAAATTATAGAAGACTGAGAGGGCCAAAGGCACTTTCTTGTCTCCCCAAACCTACAAAAAATAAAGGAGGAGGAGGAAGAAGAGACAAAAACTGCTGGATTTTTCCTCTGAGATGCCACATATTGTTTAATGTCATCTTTCATAGCAGCTTGAAAATTTTACTGTCTTTGAGTCTTTACTATTCTGTAAAAAACTGACAGTAATATAAATTATTCTATAGAAACATCTGATTTTGCATCTATTCATGAATTCATTTCAGCATTTCTCAGTGCCTATGTACATGTCAGTTTAAAAAGCCATACCACTCATTGATTAATGATCGAAATGAAATCTATTTATTTATTTATTCGGTACAGTGTCTCGATACGGAGCTTGGTCTCATAGGGCTCCTCTGGTCTCGGCCTCCCCAGCGCTGGGATTACAGGCATGTGCCACCACACCTGCTCTCAGTGGCCAGCGTGGTGCACCCGGCGTTCTGGGGCCAGCATGGCATGCAGTACTGCAGATTAAATTTGGACCCTTGCACTTTCCAAGCAGGTGCTTAGACCACTGAGCTATCTCCCCAGCCCAGAAATATTTTATGTTTATATAAGGATGATGAGTTTCTCTTTGATATTAAAACGTTAATTTAATAGGTAGTGGATGAAAATTAGGTTCCAAAGGGCCGCGAAATCCTCTCTGAAAAGTTTAGATTTGATCGTGTCAGAGGGTTTAAAAGATGAAACAAAATGGGCTAACAGTTTACAGTTTTGGACACAGACACTGGAGCATACGTGGTTGGGGTGGAGAGAAAGGCCACTGGGGACTGCCTGAGTCCCAGAGAGAGGAGCTGAGTGGGAACAGGACACAGCACCTACCCTACTGTGCAGAGTGGCACCTGCTGCCTCCCATACATTTATTGAATGAATGAAGGTGTGAACGCACGAAAATGCTAATGAGAGGAAGGAGGCAGATCAGGGAACAGTTCTGAAGGCAAATCTCAATCAGGCACACCCACCATCTTCCAGACTATATAATTTAAACCTTTCTGAAAGATTAAAATGTAGGGGTTGCTTATAGTTTCACTTACTCCTATTGGTATTTTTTTTGCCGAGTACTAGATATCAAGCCTTTGCAAACACACTCTAAAATTTTTTATAACTTAATTCTATACTCACACTTCATTATAGATTGTTTCTGTTATCCCAGAGTTTTTAAGCCATAGGGGCTCACAGTTGTTTTTCCTGCAGAATATTATGTTCTCCAGAAAAGTGAAAGAACTGATGCTTTGAGGCAGTTATACTGGTGCTCACTGTGAACCACTTGTGCAGTCTCCTCCTTAATGGCTACATGACTTTGCCACCAATGGGATGTTAACAGGTACAGAACAAGTAGAGACTGGGAGCACAGCTGTACCTGGGGCCCGTCCTCTGGGACAATCCCTTTTGGAGGCCATATGTGAAGAAATAATCATGTCTAGGCTGTCTTGCTGAGAGACAGCAAACATAGAAAGAAAGACCACAAGAAAGAGTACGAGGCTCCCCAGCTGAGCTCCTTGCGAATGCAGGCCGGATGATTGGCAGCCATGCAGCCGACACCATGAAGCGCAAGAGCATCTCCGCCAGTCCACAGACTCTGGAGAGTTGATAAATTACTGTAGTTTTAAGCCACTGTGTATGTGTATTTTGTACAACAATAGGAATCTGAAACACAGGAGGAGAGCAGCTTGCCCAGAGAACCAAGGAAGAAACATCTTAGATAAGTTCATTTAAAAAGTTTTCAAGCCGGGCATGGAGGCGCACAACTGTAGTCCCAGCCCTCAGGAGGCTGAGGCAGGAGGATCATTACAAGTCCTAGACCAGTCTGTGCTATAAAATGAGCTCAAACTCAGCCTGAACTGCATAGCAAGACCATGTCTCAAAAAGACAAATGAAGAGAAACAAAAGCAAATTTCTTCGTCAATGGTCCCAGCAGTTCTGCTTGGTTACACTGCCCATCTCCAGTAAGACAGCAAGTACACCCTCCTTGGGAGCCATTTCAGCCTCTCTTCTCAGAAGCCTGAGTTCTGAATCTTTCGGTGTTTTACTGCCTGCCTGGATTTCACCAGAGAGAAAGACATCATGGCAAGTCAACACAGCTAGCAGATTCCATAGGGGCCCTAATAATTGGCTGTTTTGTGCAGATGGAAGCGTATAAAAAATCTTGATGGTTTAGGATATCAGTCCATTTTGCTAATTAACCTTGATGTTTAACACACGTAAATATGTACCACTCACATACCACTATAGAAAAAAATTTGAACATAAATGAGAACTAAGGAAAATAAGCTATGACAACCTGCAGTGACTTTGTTTTGTTGTTGTTGTTTTTTTTTTTTAATCTCACTGAGACATGACTTTTAATAGTAAAAGTTACCTACTCTCAGGAGAAATAAAAGTAATTACCCAAAGAAAGATACAGCCATCAACAGCCACCTTTCAGCCCTTTCAGCATTGTCTATCTGGAGTGGCCACTTTTAGCTCCACTTCCTTCCTGTGTTCTCCCGTTCATCCTACTTTCCAATGTCTACAATGGTGGATGATAATTTTAGTGAGTTTTGTTAAAAACCATTTGGTTGCTGTTGCAGCCTTGGCTGAGTGGTAAAGTAAGCTGGAGGCAAGTGCAGGGTTGCTCAGCTGAGGATAAAGGAAGGGTACAGCAGGGGGGTTGGGGAGCTACCTAAGAAGAGCTGGAGGGCTGCAGAAGGTGGAATCTTTGGAGCGAAGGGCTAGGCACTCTCCATTTTTGTTTCCATTTCTATGCACTCTCCAGTAAAATCTACTTAACTAGTGAATTTATTGTGGAATTCATCTGTTTTAAGATATATTGATGTGCTGAGTCCTATGTGTGGGTGAAAGCAGAAGCTTCCCATGGAGAACCATACCACCTGGGCAGTGTTTCTCCCATGGGTAGTGTTTGTGGCGAGAGCTTTAATAGTATAGTTAGCAGAAACTGGCCTCACACTCATCCTTAGGTTAGGAAGAGCTCTCCTGTCTCCTGTGAATGGGCCAAATGGATCTGATCGATTAGAGATTGAGTTGCCTGGAGGGAAGCTAAGGGTAGAACATAGAGCCAGTATTGCCTCCTAATCTTGGTAAAAGAATCCTGATTTTGTTTGGCTAACAACTTCCAGCCTCAGGTGAGAAATTAGGATTGGTTAAACTTATTATGGAATCCCACTTCCTTTTGGTGGCAACTAGTTTAGGGAACTGGCCACATGACCAAGTTCTTTCAGTGAGCTGGAAGGAGAGATGTGTGCTGGTTGAGTTCTAGGGAACAGTTTT
>PVKN010029096.1:0-13075 GCA_004027915.1 Capromys pilorides
GGGAAGCTGCCCTCTTATACCGTAAGAAAGTTGTGTTCATTTATCATCTTGCAAGCATAATGTAGGCTTTTGGCAAATTAGACCGAACCACTTTGTTCTACATTCAGGTACAGGGGGGTGAACCCTCCTAGGGATTCCTAACTCCCTTTAAACTCCGCCATTCTGGCAGGATTTTTGGTTGTGTAGAGGGCTCAGGAATGCAAGGCACTGTAGAGCTTATGCCATGTCTTAAGATCCCTTACCTGGGTCTGTAGTGTTTAGTCCCAGAAACGAAGTCCCCTTTTGCTATAGCTACTGCCACTAGGTTTCCCCCTTCTCCTATCCTGCAGATGGGCCTCTCGCGCGGCAGGCCTTCCCTATTGGCCAGTCAAACACAACCGACAGCGTCAGCCAATGGGAACAACTCTCCTGAACATTCAGAGGATGGGTGCTCGTGGTGTGATAAGGGGAGGCTGGCGCCTGGTACGCACCCCCTTACACCTGGCAAATCTGTGACAGAAACTGTAACACCCCCTATACTCACAAACCAGCACTGTGTCTCCCTTTCAGCCGCTCCACCCACCCATCACTGAATGTGTTGGCAGCGCCCTCTGGCTCCTTGGGCCCCACCAGTACACCTACTTACTAAATACAGAGCATCCCTTTATCCCTAGGCTTGGGCGAGAGCAGGGAACCTAGGAATCGTGGCACGGCTGTCCATAGCGCCAGAGGTGAAAGAGGTATCTCTGACCCCTACTCCACCTACTCCCGCCGAGTTGTGTTGCTCCGGTGATGCTTATAGTGCAGCTCTCTTTGTCCTCCCCAGCGGTGCTTCCTGCCCGCTGACCCTATGCACACCAAGCAAGTGGGGGGTGGGAAGTCTCGAACCTATAGCAAAAACGGGGACCAGAGAAAGAAAATCTGTTGCTGGGTGGTGTGTGCGTGCCTCTTTCCCCGTCCCTTCCCTTTCCTCCTTGGGCTTCCTCTCCCCAGTGTTTCCCAGGGATACAGACGGGAAGATCGTTTCGCAAAGGCGCATTCCCCAAGCGTCCCGTCCGAGGGCATGCACAGGCAGGAGAAGCCTCGCTGCTTGCCCACTCTCCTCTTCTTGGCTTTTGTGTTGGTGCCTCGGAGCTGCAAGGAGGGTGCGCTGGAGGAGGAGGGGAGCCTTGGGTGCGAAGCATCCCTTTCACGCGCGCGCGCACACACACACGTTGCCGGCGCACGCACACTCGGGCGGACACACTCAGACACACACGCACACGCACAAAGCTCGCTCGCCTCTAGCGCACTAACGTGGCCGTTTTCTTTGTGTGGAGCCCTCAAGGGGGATTGGGGCCCCGGTCCGGTCCCAGGGAAATGGCGCAGCCCATCCTGGGCCATGGGAGCCTGCAGCCTGCCTCGGCCGCTGGCCTGGCATCTCTGGAGCTCGACTCTTCGCTGGACCAGTATGTGCAGATTCGCATCTTCAAAATCATTGTGATTGGGGACTCCAACGTGGGCAAGACATGCCTGACCTTCCGCTTCTGCGGGGGGACCTTCCCGGACAAGACTGAAGCCACTATCGGTGTGGACTTCAGGGAGAAGACAGTGGAAATCGAGGGCGAGAAGATCAAGGTGAGGCAGTCAAGTCTGGGAAGGGAGGGATCAGAGAGGAGGCTTTGCCTGAGCTGTAGCTTTAGTAAATGTCCAGTGTTTGTTGTGTGACTGCTTGTTGAGCCCAAGACCCTCGACACCTACTTACTGGTCCCTTTTTGCCTGTCTTAGTGACACTGTCTCCAGCTTAGCTGATTTTTTTTTAGAGCAAGCAGGACTGGTTGTTGCCTTGTTACCTTTTGCCTTTGCCTAGCAGCTCCTGCCAGGAAAAGCATGTTTGGTCTCTCTTCCCTGACCCTGAGTGGGAGCAGCGGCACCTGTGGGCAGAGGGCTGCATGAGGCATCCCTTGATCCTAGGCTGTGGGATGGATCTCAAAGCACTTTACACACCTTGAGGTCTTTTCTATCTCTTGGGTACCAATAGGCTGCAAAAAACCACTTTGTCTAAGCTCTGTGTCATTAGAGAAAACGATGGAAATCCATGGAGAATGAAAGCTGCTTTTATTTTAAACTACAGTTTAAAATAGGGTGGTCATGGCACAAAGCCGTGGGCCATTTTAAAGACTAAAATAGGGTCACTGGCTTTCACCTTCATAATAGGTGAAACTTGATGTTTAGTCTTCTCAAACGTATCTTTTTATTTGTCTGAGGTATCTAACAAATGTAAAGCCCATTATTCATTCTGTTGCTATTGTCTTCTAAAGGCCTCCGTACAAATGCAAAACAACTTATTTGAAGGCCAAGGAAAGTGCCTTGACACCGCCCCCCCATTAGTTTATTAAATAGGCTAAGTACAAACATTCCTGTCTGACTGTGCTCACCTTTAGTTTAGAAAAAGTAGCAATTCAACAAGACAGTAATATATCAACATGCAGTGTTGGTGGAAAGGAGGACATAGCAAGGGCGACTTTGTTCATGCCCGGAGGTGAGGCAGTCAACATGATGGCAGGCAGCACCTAAAAAGGCACTGGTGACATGGAAGCCAGCTCCTCTAAAACCACAATTGACCCTGTTTTTTGGAGGTACAGGGGTGGGAAGCTGAACCCCCACATGGCCTCATGCATGCTAGGCAGGTGCCATAAGACTGAGCTACATCTCCAACCCAGTTCACTGAATCTATGGTTAGACTCCAGAGAGGTCAAAGTGGAGGCAAGCCTCTTGCTGGCCCGACAGCCCAACTGACCACAGAACAGAACCCAGGACCTCCTGCATGCCAGCCAACAGTTCTGTCAATGAGCTATGTCTCCAGCCCTTGGGGCCTATGTCCTGGGTGGAGAGGAGGACTAAGCAACTGGGGAGACTGATGAAACACTCCAAAAACTGTGCAAGACTCTTGACTCCTTGTTTATGAAAATGAATGTGTTGTAAAATGGCTTCAGAAACCAGACCAAGGCACTAGATGTCAGGAAAATGGGCATCTCACTGCTAATAAGGAAAAGCCCAGTGGTAGATATCTGTTGGTACCCTTTTTATCCTTTCCTAGCTGTTTACATGGTTCAGAATTCCTTTACTGTGTCTAGCTTCTGTAATGCAAAGTTGCAAGGTTCTGAAATGTCTAAAACATGCATTGAGCTTTGTTTTTCTTTTTTTGAGACAGGGTTTCACAATGTAGTTTAGGTTGCCTTGAACATACTATGTAGCTCCAGGCTGACCTCTAACTTGAAGTGATCCTGCCGCAGCCTCCCAAGCACTGGGATTACAGACATAGGCTACTATGCCCAGCTAAAACACGCCTTTTTATCTGACATAGAAACATATTAATGTACTATGCTTTTTGTATGTGTGTGTGATACTGGGGATCAAACTCAGGACCTTATGTTTGCAAGGCAGGCACTTATGCCACTGATATAAATATATATATATATATATGATATATATATTTATATATCATATACATATTCTATATATATTTCATATATATATGGAATTTTAAACCCTGAAAATCCTTAAAATTTAATGCTATCATTTTTTTAAAAAATGAAATGCTACAGTGAGCCAGAGTTCCTTGGATTTAAATGAATAATGCCATCTAAAATTTGGGTGGAGGAAAAAGAAGTATTTGAGAGTCTAGAGGAGGAGGGAGGCGATGGGGAGATGGGAAGGGGAGCTAGAATAGTGAGAATGGGAGGTGAATGTCCTTCCCTTCTGACACCCCTATACTTAGCCAAACTGGGTTTCATGGTCTCCGCCAAAGATTCCAGACTTTTTCCCAGAGGGCAGAGTCTATGACAGTGTGACTCACTAGAAACAGAGCTCAGCACAACACCACGTGCAGATAAGTGCTTAATACAAGCTTTTTTGGGAAGATGATATTTTCAAGAGGACAAAGCCTTGTGACATGGTTCAAGGAGGAGCCCTCTGATGGCAGAGTATGCAAGAACTCAGGGTGGACTGTGTCAGAGGGAGATGGTGAGGCAGCCTCTCATCAAGCTGCTGTAACCTCAAGGCAGAAGACCAGCATGTCCGTGGAAAGACAGCAGAGCACAGCAGCTGGCACATGATCTGGACAGCAAATTTTTATCCCATGATCTGGCTGGCCTGAAGTTTTTCAAGAAACAAGTGCCAAAACCATGACCAGAGGATATTGCCAAGAGGTTCCCCCACCAGCAGAGAGAGAATAGTCTAACACGACAGGATGAGATCGCTCTAGACCACAGGTGTAGAAGGTTGTGGGGATATAAAATACCAGCCTTGGCAGGAAAAAGGGAGGAGAGACCTCAGTTAGCTCTTGTTCTCAGTCATACGGCAGGGTGTGGCCTCTCTTAAGCTGCTCTCTGTGTCCAGCAGGGTGGCACATATGACAATCTAGGCTAGGGGGCGACTGATTTGAAGTAGTCAAAGTTATACTGTTAATCATCAGTGCCATCCCAAGGGACTGAAACCCCATTTGGTTTCTCCAGTTACTGTGTTTTCCACTGCATATCATCCCAACATTTAAAATCCAGCGCTTCTGGTAAACATGAACTCAAAAAAAGCCTCCAGTGAGTAGGCAGTAATAAGAATAATAACTTCTATTGATTGAATAAACAGGAAGCCCAAGCTAAGCACTTTTATAAGTATTGTCTTATTTGATACAGAACCATTATGAAATTAGGATTATTGTTGTTATTTCCACTCTATAGATAAGTAAACTGAGGGTGACAGCAATGAAACAATTCATCCACTCACACATGGATCTGAGCTTCAGTCTTTGACTATTGAACCCAAGCATTGCACCGTCTCTTTCTGTTGACTTTCCTGTGACAGCACCAGGGTTTCATTCCAAGTTTTGAGGCTATGATTTTCACTATTGGGCTCTACTCTAGTGGACAATAGAGTATCTAGCCCCCTACCTTGCGAGGGTTGTGCACAGTAGGAGTTAGGATGCCAGGCAGCCAATCTGGTCCCTTCTAGGTCAGAGGCCCAGGAACCTTCAAGCTGTCTCTTTCAGGGCTGCAGATATAGCACAGTACCACAGCATTTGCCTAACATGCCCAAGGCCTTGGGTTCTATCCCCAGTACCACTAAATTACAGTCTCCTACATTGGCACCCAGAACTGTCTTAGTTACTCTTCTCTCATTGCTGGGACAGATACTTGACACCCAAAATGAAGGAAGGAAAGGTTTATTTAGCTCACAGTTACTAGATGTTTCAGTCCATTCTCAGCTGGCTCCAAGGCAGACTGGCACATGGCAGAGAGCAGCAGTTCATAGCAGCAGAACAGCAAGAATGGCAACAGAGAGTCTGTCTGTCTCTTTTATATTACATTTCAGGCTCTCCACCTCAGGATGGGTGTAACACTCACACCAATAGTCCCAACAGTAGTAAAACCCATCATCCCCAGTATTAAGACTCATAATCCCAGTGGATCATGAGTTAGTTTCAAACTCTAGAAGTCCCTGCCTCATGATTGCATAAGGCTTTGGGGGGACAACTAGACACAAACCATAACATTCCTCCCCTGGACCCCTAAAGTCTCATGCACATCCGTTTATGCAAAAGACATTTTAGTCCATCTCGAATTGTTGCCAAAGTCTCAACAGTTTCAGCATTGCTGAAAAGTCCAAGTTCCGTGTCTCCTCCAAGTTCCAAGGCAAACTCTTTGCTGTGAGCCCCTGTACAAAAGAAAAGTTAAACACTTCCAACATTCAGTGGCACAAAACAAACATTACCATTCCAAAAGTTGCAAACAACAGGGAAATACAAAACACTGGTACCAACACAAGTCCAAAATCCAGCAGGGCAAGCATTCAATCTCATAGTTCTAACTGGAACATCTGAAGCAGTCTGCGCTAAGTTGTGAGGTCCAAAGGCCTTACATGACTCCACCCCTAAGGCATTTTTGGTGGTAGCTCTCATAGCTTCTTTCTTAGGCCGGCTTTGCTCCTTCCTTGCAGTTTCCCTTAGACAATCCACGGTTCTGGCGTCTCCAAACTTCTGGGGTTTCCACGGAGTAGGTTTCTCACTCTCTGCTTCACACATTGCCCTCTCAGGGGCACACTGCGTGGCTTGCCAGGCCTTCTTCTGAAATCGAGGTGGAAGCCTTCTTAACCTCAGAATTCCTGCATTCTGCATGCACCTAAAACCAACATCGCATGGATGATGCCAAGGTCTGCTGCCAGTTGAATCAGTAGCCAGGCTTCTTTCTTTCTTGGCTCTAGGGGTCAAGTACCTGGATTGATGAACACTCTGAACCTGATTCAAAGGAACAAATTGTCCATGCTGGCGCCATTTTGGAACCTGGTGTTGCCTCTGCCACCATTCTGGAATATGGGACTCTGTTGCTTCCTTCTCAATGCAAAGTCTCTCTCTGTAGCAATTCTAAGGCTGCAAAGGGTGGAGAGCTGCCACCTCCTGTGATGCCTTCAGGCCATTCTTTCCAATTTCTGATTCCTTCTCAGCAATGGGGATCCTCTGGGCTCTACCTTTGCAGTTCACAGTATTCCTGGTATTTCCTTTCTGGACAAACTCACAACATTTTAAATCCTCCTGCTGCACTCTTTGCTCTTTTTTTTTAAATGGACCTTTATTTATTGATTTAGTTTATATTATGACTGGCTCAGCTTGCCCTGGGGGTGAGGCTGGCGTAGCATGTGTTGCCGGGGATCAAACCTCAGTCCCTGCGGTTGCCTAAGCAGGAGCTTTAGACTGCTGAGCCATCTCGCCGGCCCCTGCACTCTTTGCTCTTGATTCTCAACGTAAATCTGGCTAAAAGCCCCCAGTAACAGCCATGTTACCACCCCAATATTTGGCTGCTTTGAAATATGTTTCAAAAGATTAATTAGTCAACCATGCTTGTTTATGAGTAGAATATATTTATTAGGGGAAAGAAAGCTCCTGTCTGAGAGGATAGGAGTGGAGTCCTGAGTGGGTGTCCCCAAGAAAGCTGTTTCTTCCAGAAACTGTTATAGAGAAAAACCATGCAGTGAGGCAGGTCTAAGGTGGTGAAGACACGAGAACTCACTTAGGTGGGCATGAGGTAGAAATCCACCATGCTTAATGTCAGTCTCAGGCAAAGTCTCTGGGCATGAGCAAAATTCAGATAAACTTTGGGCCACACCATAACATAAATAATCCAGAGTCCAACAACCAATGCAGTCATTCTTCCCAGAAGAAACCTACCTAGCCTAGACTTTATAGGTAGGCTTCCTGAAAGTCTTCTGGTCTGAGCTTGGACTAGAATCTCTCCTACAGAACAGCCAAAGTTATTCCAGCTTTTGTAAGTAGATGACCTCTTCAAACATTTCCTATCTTTTCCCATAAACCATTCCCAAAAACTTGTAATCCACAGGGTCAGGTTTAGCCACAGCAACAACCTCACCTGTCTGGTACCAAATTCTGTCTTAGTTACTCTTCTCTCATTGCTGGGACAAATACACAACACCCAAAATGAAGAAGGGAAAGGGTTATTTAGCTCACAGTTACTGGAGGTTTCGTTCAATCCTCAGCCAGCTCCAAAGCAGACTGGCACGTGGTAGAAAGCAGCAGTCCATGGTGGCAGAACAGCAACAATAGCAATGAAAAGAGTTTGTTTCTCTGTCACTCTTATATTACATTCAGGTTCTCCACCTCAGGCTGGGTATAACACTCACATCCATAATCCCAGCAATAGTAAGACCCATAATCCCAGCTGTATGAAGATTTATAATCCCAGTGGATCAGGAGTTATTCTCAAACTCTAGAAGTCCCTGCTCCATGATTGCATGAGGCTTTGAGGGGACAACTAGACACAAACCATAACAAGGACATGGAACTGAGTACCTGGTTTTATTTATTGCATCATGGCTATTTCACCATAGGTGTAAGAATCAGAATGTTCTGAGAAAAAGTGACCAAAGAGATTCTCTAATCCAGTTTCCTCAGATAGGAAACTGCTTCTCAGAGAGAGAGAGAGAGAAGTGACTTGCTCAAGATCACATAGGACCAGGCCTAGAGTTCAGGTTTCCTTAATTTATTTTCTAGTGCTTTTTCCACCACCAGATTTAAGGAGTCCACAAGCAGTTAGGAATCTGGCTCAGTGGTAGAGCATGGGCCCAGCATGTTCAAGGCCCTGGGTTCAATCCTCAGCACCACCACAAAAGAGTTTGGAAGACAATAAATAGGGCATTGAGAAGGCACTTAAAAAGTAAATTTCCATGGAAGCAACCCTCCTATAGCATGGTTCCTTCCACAGGCTGGGCACTGCCTTTGCCCCTAAGGGTAGGGGCAAACTACGGGTCAATTGCAACTGTGGCAGGTGCAGCCCAGGACTATGGAATTCTCTTCCTCTGCTGATTCCTGGGAAAAACCACCTTCCTGTGTTCTATTTCCAAGTGGCTTGAGGCTGAGATCAGTGTCCCTCAGAAGCTGCCTGCAGTCAGAATGACATCATGTCTTCCTGAGGGTTTCTGAGCTCCCATCTTCCATCAGTTAGCTTAACGGTTAATTATCCACGAGTGCATATTTATCTGTTTCCCTGGCTGCCTCTCTTTCTGTGTGTGTTGCTCTGTCTGTGTTCTCCTTGCCATTCTATGCCAACTTTGGATTTGTGTATTACATGCAACTAAGTCCAGTTAGTTGAAAAAAAATTATTTTAAACTTTTACCATTATCCCCTGGGGCACACCCCAAACATTAACTATGTATTTGTCTCTTTCTGGAAGCACTTCTACCCTCTCCTTATGACCTTCAACAAAAGGACATTCATGCCTCATCTATAGGAAAGATGCCAGATACTTTCCCTGGAGAAAAGAAATCCTCATGTCAGCTAAGAGCATGTGCATGGGCTGGGAGCTTGCTGATGCTCACTCATGCAGGGACAGCCCTAGGAAGCTGGTTTGAAAGGCTCCATTAGGTTTGGCAGCTCCCCACATTGTGCCCCTTGACTTCCTTCAGCATCCTATCAGCTTGGGTCTGCCTCGCCTCTCATAGCATGTTTATGGCATTCCTCTCTGTCTTCCTCTCCAGTGGACTGCTCTGGCCTTGGCTCAATTTCAGCTTCTAGAAGCTAAGTTTTCTGTGCTTTCCAGGATGAGAACCAATGAATCCAAGGAGCAAAACTGACAGGCTGATGGGCTTTTCCAAGACAATAACAACTAATATTTGCAGAGCACTTCACATTTGGCAAAAGCTTTCTTTCTCTTGTGCTATTTTGTTGGATCATCCTGGCAATCATGGGAGGATCAAGTTCCCATTACAGAGATGAGGAAAGTGAGGCTCAGCCAAGGAAGGTTAAATGAATTGGCTTGTCATTCACACAGCTACTAAGTAGAGGAGCTGGAACACTGCCTTTCCAGCAGAACCCACACAGTCAGCTGTCCATTTAGATGCCATGATTGAGGTGTACACCATTGGCCCTCTGGATCCATGGATTCCATATCTGAGGATCTGACCAGCCCAGGAACAAAAAAAATTCTCCATCTATGCTAAATATGTAGGGTTTTTTCTTGACATTATTCCCTAAATAATACCTTCCAATGACTAGCATTTACATTGTTTTTGGTATTATAGGTATCTAGAGATGAGTTAAAGCATATGGGAAGATATGCATATATTATATATAAAATACTACACTGTCTTATGCAATGGACTTGAGCTTCTGTGATCTGGACATGCACAAGAGTCTTAGGACTAGTACCCTGTGGGTACTGTACTTGGGGACAATATTAGACACAAAGTCATATATTTACAAGGAATTCTAATTCTCACAGTGTCCCTATGTGATCACCCCTGTTATCTTTATTTCTCCCAATGAGGATACTGAAGATAGAGAAAGTTACTTACCTAGGTATATCTAACCAGTATATGGCATGGGACAAGATTTTCATCTGAGTTAGTTTGATCCACTATATCCTGCAATCCCTAAGAGAAATGAGGAACTGGGGTGTGTGCGTGTGGCCTAAGTGGCTGTCATCAGCCTTATACAACCCATGGAGCTGGTACTCAGGGAAGGGAGGAAAGGGTGAGAGGACAGCCAGCTACTTTCACTGCCTGATAGGGGCCAGGAGAGTATGAGGATGCTGACATGAACAAGAACACTGAACTCCAAACACAGGGATTGTTCCATGTATCCATCACCTCCCCATGATGAGCTCTTCTCTGAGGCCATTCCACTTGTTTTTCTGCTGTCTGTTGGAAGCAGCCTGCTGCTAGGCTCACCTCTCATCACAGACAGGGGTGCAAATAGTGTGGACAGGGTTTATGAAGAGCCAGGAAAGGAGCAATGTCCTACTGAAATTCTAAGACTCCAAATAAAAGCTCTGAGGCTCTGCATTCCATCGGAAAGGCAGAAGAGATCTTGAGCAGAGAGGGCTCCCTCCACAATTCTGGCAACTTGGGTGGTATACACAATTAGGAAGCCAAACAACCAACCTTACTTAGCCTAACACCTCGCACACTCCCACCCGTGTTCCTGCTAGTGGCACGTATTTTTAGAATCCTGAGCTCATGGTGTTAAAGCACCATGAGGGCTGATAGGGACTCAGCCTTACTCAGAAGCAGGAGTGAAGACTACTGGGGTGGGGACATGAGCAATGGAGAGCAGGAGCCTAGTGGTGACACTATTCCTGGGGTGCACCTTCTCCCTTCCCATTGATCTCTATTCTTCTCTTACCCATTTCTCCCTTTCTTCCTGTTTAGAACACCAGAGAGGTGGAAGAAATGAAAAATCTTTTCTGGCTCTGTGTGCAGATACAGACCAGATTTGGAGGACTTACATTTTTCTGTATAATTAAAGTCAGATGTTTTCTCTGAAATGGTCTGGCCAGATACCTAAGAGGCTGGACTGCTTGTAGCTTGCTGGCTCAGCTCAATTCAGCTTTTGATGATGATGGTGGTGGTAGTGAGAATCTTGATAATGAGTAACCTGATATGGACAGATTACTTATGGTTTAGTTGGAGAGATGCTCAGAGCACTGAAGAAATAAAAATAAGAGAACACATAAATATATTCTAGATTCAGAATGTCATAGGAATTCCTAATAAAAGAGAGTTAAAATTGGAGAGAGTTTGAGGGAGAAGGTAGAGGCATGAGCCTAGTCTTCCAGAATGGGTGATGGCCAGGTGCCATGGGGCACACCTTAATCCAGCACTGGGGAGGCTGAGGCATGAGGATTGCCCAGAGTTCAAGGCCAGCCTAGGATACTTAGTGAGTTCAGCACCAGCCTAAACACATAGTGAGCAGTTCAAAAACAAACAAAGAAAGGGTGAGATTTCACAGGGCAAAAAGGGATCCACCAAATCTAGAGGGGTGGGTGGACCAGCAGGACTGAAGAAGATACAGAGGTAGGAACGAGCCAGGTGGAGCTATGTAGTTTGAACCCAGGTTAGGAGGGGTCAAAGGGGCTGTGGAGATAGCTCAGTAGAATAAGCGCTTGCCTGGCAAGCACAAGGGCCTGAGTTCAATCTCTGGTCCCAAAATAAATAAAAATAAATTGCCTTGCTAGGAGGAGTCAAATTAGGGTAGGCAGAAAATTTTCCATCTGATGCCACAAACAATAGAGGGCCACTGTACTGTAATTTCCCAAAGAGCAAGATAGTATGCAGATACAATCAGGCGTTTATGAAGGTTAGTCTGAAAGCAGCATGGAATAGAGCCATTCAGAGACCAAAGGACTGCTGTCATCCAGGAGTGAAGAGGAGGGTCTAACCAAGGGACCTGAACACTGAAACAAAAGAAGCACTTGCTCTGAAGCTCACGGCAAAGGAATCTGGAGGCCATGTCAGTAGAAGATGCTGGACATCAGGACAATAAACACAGACAGTCAGAAAGATGACTCAGAGGCCCTTCAAGTCTTCCCTCTGCAAGGAAATTCAATTATATATACTGGATTATACTTACTGTTGACTCCATATAAAGGCCATACTTGTTTTAAGAGGCATGGTACTCAATTAGTGATCATAATCAAATTTTCTTTGATAATTTAGAATTATATAGGGCTTTGGGACCATCACTCTGAATACGAATGTCTCTTTTCTAAGATGTTGGATGGAAAAGAGTAAAGAATGAATTTGAATATATGTGGAATCCAGGGTATCCTTTGGGAGTTGTGCTTCACATGTTACTAATAACTTTTTCCTCCATAAGCTAGTTTTTATCCCAGAAGGCAAGGTGCAGAAGAAAAGCCCAGTGGGTTAAATTATCATTTATGTAATGAGCAAGCAAATTTAAATGCTGACTAAGCTAAAATTACAATACTATCTTTTGCTTACTTTTAAAAGTGATTCACAGGGCCTGGGAGATAGCTCAGTAGAATAAGTGCTTGCCTGGCAAGCGTGGGGTCCTGAGTTCAATCCCCAGTACCGCAAAAGAAAAAGAAAAATTCCTTAGTCAAAGTGATTCAAGCCAGGGAAGTGACATATCCTTTAATCCAGCATTCTGGGACGTTGAAACCAGCAGATCACAAATTCAAGGGCTGGCAATTTAGCAACTTACTTAGAATTCATTTCAAACTTTTAAAAAGGGGGTTGAACATGGTGGCACACAACTGTAATCCCAGCACCCAGGAGGCTGAGGCAGGAGAATCACTGTGAATTTGAGGTCAACCTGAACCACACAATGAGCCTCTGTCTAAAAAAAAAAAAAAATTAAGATGGGGCAGGGGATTAGCTCAGTGCTAAATCCCTGAGTTTCAATCCTTACTACTGTAACAATAGAATAATGCAAAAGAATTTTTAAAAGTAATGCGTGCTTGGAGGAGAAAACTTGGAAATAAAAATGAAGAAAATATAACTTATAGTCCCACTGCTCATCAACAGTTCCCTTTTAAATTTTTGTTGTGTTTTGGTTTTTGAATTGAGATCTCACTCTATAATTCAGACTGGTCTGGAACTCACTACAATCCCTCTGCCTCAGCCTCCTGAGTGCTGGGATTCCAAGTGTGTGCCTCCATGCCCCACCCATAAATATTTACTAATGTTGTATATACATATGGTTAATGTTTTTACAAAATTGAGACCATAGCATTAATTTTTGCTTGCTGGCAACTGAACTGAGGGCCTCTACCACACCCAACCCTAAAAAATATTTTATCTTTTTTTTTTT
>PVKN010029097.1:0-13075 GCA_004027915.1 Capromys pilorides
AAAGTCTATTTTCACTGTCATTGAAATGGTTTTGCCAGCTTGTGATTGAGGTTTTAAGTTCCTGTATAGCACTTTGAATCTGCTTCATACATTCTATTACTTTCCTATATTGCTCATTCAAGGATTCCATCATTTTTCTATTCTCCCGTTTTTTTATCATTGTCTTTAGAAGCACTTAGTACTTCTTTTATTAGAGGTATTATTTCTTTTTTTACTTCAGAAATTATTTCTGATCTGATTTCCTTTATGCCTTTCTGCAGTTGTTTCTTTACTTCAGATGGTATTATTTCAGAGATTTCAGGTATGTGATTTCCAGTTTCTTGTATGCTATTGTCCCCTGTATTTGTTCTGGGTAGGCTTCGAGCCTTGGAGTGCATTTTGCTCCTTTTCTTTGTCATTTTGTATAGCCTTGCGTTCTGACTTTTGATTTAGAGCTTTGGCAGAGTTCTTACATTAGCACCAGGTCCGGATCTACCAAAAGTTCAAAGTTGTCCAGGTGGGTGTGGCTTGGGTCTGGCTTCTGAGCTCCACTTCTTCCTGTTGTACCCCTTGGAGGCAAACCTGCTGTGCCACTCTGCAAATGTTCTGCTCCTTGATCAGCTGTGTGGGTCTTGTTCCTAGTCTTTCTGCAGGGAGTTCTGCAGCAGTTTTCTACACTGGGTGCACTGGGATTGGTTGCTGGGTCAAATGAGTTTCTGACTGGCCCAGGGTAGTCTCACTACGTGCCAGGCCTGGAGACTGGGTCAAATGAGTTCCCCACGGGCACCAGGTGGTCTACATCACACACTGGGCCTGGATCAAATGAATTCCCAGCTGCCCCAGGGAAGTCTCACACATGTGCCAGGCCTGGTTGCTGGTCAAATGAGTTTCTAACTGGTCCAGGGTGGTCTCACTCACACACCAGGCCTTGTTGCTGGGTCGAATCACTGCCCTTATCCTACTTACAGTTTTAGCAAGTCTGCAGGCTAATCCTAGCTGAAATGAATGAAAAAGAAATGTCATCTGGAAGCTTCTTTGAAAAAGGAAAAAGACTCAAAGAGAAGACAGCAAAAGACTTAAGACTTCCAACAAACAGAAACCTTCATGCAAAACAAAATACCAAGAATTCTGTTTAAATAACATGTCCACTGCAATATGTGACTTACATTCTGCAAACTCACTTTGTGTATGTTGTGACTGGCTACCTAATGAAACCACACAAGCGTCAATCCTGCTCTGCTACCTAGAGACCAAGACCCTGCCTTGCAGTTGAAAAAAATAATGCACACATGAAGAATTTCTTCATCAAATGTGTTTTCCCTGAGAGCATTGTTTTTAGTGGCTGGCCTTATAATTAAAGCTAAGAAGCCAAACTGGAATTATTAGAGTGACAAATGAACACTGGATTTTTTTTTTTTTTTCCTTTATGTATTTGGTACAAGGTTCAACTATGCAGCTCAAACTCGTGGTGATCCTCCTGTTTTCAGCCTCCCCAATGCTGGGATTACAGGTGTGCACCACCACACCTGGAATAGTTCACCAGCCCAGCCCCCCCAGAGGCAGGACCGGTATGGCATGCAGGACCAGGGATCCCTGCACTTGCCAAAGCAGGTGTTTAGTCCACTGAGCTATCTTACTGGCCCTGAACACTAGAATTTCTGTTTTTGTGTAATAGTTTCTTTTTTAAAGGCATATAGAGTAAGACAGAGTAAACATTTAAGTAGATTTTAACTTCTGTCCTGGAAGTGTTTCATTAAGTTTCAGATTCTAAACATTTTTAGTTTAGTCATTGTCATCTTGGTCAGTCTGTTACTTTTTGTTGTTTCTTTTTGCTGCCTTACTTTTTCTTTTCTTCTGTATTCATTTTATTTTATTTTATTATTTTTTTTTTATTTTATTTATTTATTTATTTGTTTGCTTGTTGTGTTTGTTTGTTTCTTTATTTATTCATTTTGTGGCTGGCTCAGCCTGCCCTGGTGGTGGCGCTGGCGCAGCATGTGGTGCCGGGGATCGAACTGCAGTCCCCGCAGTTGCCCGAGCCCCCCCAAGCAGGCGCTTTAGACCACTGAACCATCTCGCCGGCCCCATTTTATTTTATTTTGAAGAGTATAAACAAAAGCAAAAACAAATAGCTGAAACAAAGACAGAACAGGGTAACAAGCAACAATACATATTTTACAGATTTTGAAAACAAGAATAGCTAATTAACAATGATTGTTAGATTAACAGATGTAGTTAGGCAAGATTGGACAAATAATTGAATATTAACTCTTGCTTTTAATAAATCTTAATTTTTTCTTGTCTTTTTTACTTTTTTAAAAGCTAATCTTTGATTATGATTATGATTATTATTATTGTTATTATTTAATCTTTTCATTATTTATTTGGTACAGGGTCTCACTATGTAGCTCAGACTCATAGAGATCCTCCTGTCCCAGCCTCCCTAGCTCTCGGATTACAGGCATGTGCCACCATATCCAATTTCAGTGGTCAGCTCGGCCTCTGGGGTAGGTACAGCATGTGGTACTGAGGATTGAGCCCAGGTTCTTGTGCTTACCAGGTAGGTGCTTAGACTGCTGAACTATCTACCCAGGACTTTGTTTTAAACATTCTTTATTGTGTTTATTTTCCACTTTTTTTTTTTTTTTTTTGTCTTTTTGAGACAGGGTCTCTCTATGCAGTTCAGGCTGTTCTCAAGCTCACTTTTGTAGCCCAGGCTGGTCTTGAACTTGCACTGATCCTCCTGCCTCAGCCTCCCAAGTGCTGGGATTATAGGCATGTGCCACCATGCCTGGCTTGCCATTTATTCTTCCTCTGAGAAATGTGTATTCATCTTAGATGCCCATTTTTGGATTGGGTCTTTAAATTTTGGAGGCCTCATTTTTTTAGTTATTCATATATTCTAGACACAAGACCTTTGTCTGAGTGATTGCTGCTTAAAATTTTTTTTCGCAATTTGTGGATTATCTTTTCATTCTGTCGGTGATTTCTTTTGACATGCTGAAATTTCTCAATAAGATGAGATCCCAGATGTTGATGCTTTGCAGTATTTCCCATGCAGTTTGGATTTTGATCCTGAACTCTCTGCCTACCTCTATGTCTTCAAGATTTCCTTCAACTTTCTTTTCCAGGAGATTCAGTATTGCTGTTTTAATATTTAGATCTTTAGTTTATTTATTTATTTATTTTTTTTTTTTAAATTTTATTTATTTATTTGTTTGCTTGTTGTGTTTCTTTGTTTCTTTATTTATTCATTTTGTGGCTGGCTCAGCCTGCCCTGGTGGTGGCGCTGGCGCAGCATGTGGTGCCGGGGATCGAACTGCAGTCCCCGCAGTTGCCTGAGTCCTCCTAAGCAGGCGCTTTAGACCACTGAACCATCTCGCCGGCCCCCTTTAGTTTATTTTGACTTTAGTTTAGTGCATGGCAATAGACCCGAGTCAAGTTTTAGTTTTTGGCATGCGATGACCCAGTTTTTCCAGCACCATTTGTTAAGGAGGCTATCTTTTTTTTTTTTTTTTCCCCAGTGATTATACTTGGCCCTTTTTTCAAATCAAAGATAAGATGGCTAAGTGTGTATGTAGTTGTATTTGCACCTTGTAATCTGTTCCATTTTTTTTTTTTAAGCTATTCCAGTGCTGTCTTATTTCAATCTCTTAAATTCAACTCCCAAGCAACATAAAGGCACAGTTCGTATTATTCTTCACAGTAGTTCCAACATAGTACCACAGAAACATTTGCTGTTGTTAAACCCATGACTGAAGAGATAGACCTAGCTAGATCTTTAGGTTGCAAATTTACATCTGAAAGTAAAATGTCCCTGTAATCATCTCAGTAATAGGCACACTAACCCAAGAGTTGGTCTATGTTTTTTAGGGGGAACATACCCTATACCACTCTCTATTTTCCATGGCAAATATGGATGGAGCAAGTTGAGTGAAGAGTGGGATAGCTGGCCATTCAAAATAACAGGTCTTAGCTGAGAATGTAGCCCAGTGGCATAAGCGCCTGCCTGAAAGTGCAAGGTCTGAGTTTGATCCCCAGTTAAAAAAAATCACACAGATCTTTATGACAGTCATGCCCAAAATCCTGATGTGTGAGTCTCAAGTCTAGTCCCCAAAGCTACAGGATTTATCCCTCCTGGCTCATACTCTGGAATTTCTTCCTCCCAGGGTCTCTCTGGATGCTGATTTCTACAGAGCCATCTTCTTGGCCCAGGTGGTCTGAGGTCTCAGAAGTGGGCACTGGCTTGTTGTTTCCTTCTCTGAAGCTCCTCGCATCACTTTGCCTGCTGTTTCCTCATGGCCTCTCTGAAGGCCTGTACCTGTGGCTGGCACTGCCACCAGTCCTGGCGCTCAGCCATGCACTCCTGCACTGAGAAGTGTGCGGCAGCACAACCAGAGTGGGAAATGAGCTGACCCAGTGGGTCTTCTCCTTCCTCTTCCTTACTTGTCAGGCCCAGTTCTGGCTTTGAGGGAATGAGGCTGACATCAGAAGAGTCTGTAATCCTAGCACTTAGGAGGCTAAGGTTGGAGGAATACGAGGACCAACCTGGGCAGCACTGTGGGTGTAAGGCCAGCTTTAAGGAGAGGATGCATGCATACGTGTGGCAGTTCAGTGCACCCCAGATGTATCCACAGTGCCTCTCCGCAGTGCTCACCTGAACAGGTGGCAGACCAAGACCCCACGCATACTAACCACCTTGGCAAATGTTCTGCAAGAAGTTCTCCATTGATCCTTGGGTCTGTTTTTTCGGTTTTTGTTTTTTGTTATTGTTGTTTGCTTGTTTTTGTGCTAGTACAAAACACATTTTTGTCACAGTAGCTTTGCTGATTTTTATCACAGTAGCTTTGTAGTATAATTTCAAGTTAGGGATTCTAATGCCGCCTGCCTTGCTTTTGTTGCCCAAGAATGTCTTTGCTATTCTGGGTCTTTTCTGGTTCCAAATAAATTTTAGAAATGTTTTCTTTAGATCTGTGAGGTATATTGATGGTATTTTGATAGGGATTGCTTTATATCTGTGCAATAGTTTTTGGTCTTCATTCAGTTTGAGAGTAAAAGCTTTCAGTTCTCCATTTACAATGATATTGGCTGTTGGTTTGTTATAGATGGTTTTTATCAGATTGAAGTAGAGGCCATCTATTTCAATTTTCTGTAGGCCTTTGATGAAGAATGGGTGTTAGATTTTGTCAAAGGACTTTTTTGCATCTGTTGAGATGACCATGTGGTTTTTGGTATGGCTCTATTCATTTATAGATGTGCATATGTTGAACTATCCTTGCACCCCTGGGGATGAATCATACCTGGTCATGATGTATAATCTTCTTGATGGTTTGCCATATTCTATTTGTTGGTATTTTACTGAGGATTTTAAGATCCATGTTCATTAAAGAGATTTGCCCTTAATTCTCTTTTTTTGGTTGAGTCTCTGGTTTTGGTATCAATATAATACTTGCCTCCTAGAATGATTTTTGGAGTATTGTTTCTTTTTTTAATTTCATTGAAGAGTTTGAGGAGTATTGGGATAAAATATTCTCTAAATTTTTGTAGAATTCTGCTGTGAATTCATGAGGACCTCGGCTGTCATTGTTGGTAAGTTTTTTATTACATTGTCAGTTTCATTGGCTGACATTGGCTTATTCAGGGTGTTTTTATCTTCTTGATTCAGTTTTGGAAATTTGTACCAATCTAGGAAGCTGTCCATTTCTTCTGTGTCTTTGATTCTGTGAGAGTAAATATTTTCAAAATGGCTATTGATGATCTTCTGAATTTCCCCAGGATCTGTAGCAATTTCTCCCTTTTCATTCCTTATTGTTTGAATTTGAGTTTTTTCTTCTTTTTGATGAGGTTGGTTAGGGGCCTGTCAGTTTTATTTAATCTTTCAAAGAACCAGTTTTTGGATTCATTAGTTCTTTGTATTGTCTTCTTTATCTCCATTGCATTAACGTCTGTTCTAATCTTTCTACTTTCTTTCCATCTTTGGGCTTTGGGCTTGGTTTTCTCTTCTTTTTATAGAAGCGTAAGGTGCAGCAATAGGATATTTACTTGTGCTAGCTCTGTTTTCTGAATGTGTGAGTTCACTGCTATAAATTTCCTTATGAGAACTGCTTTCATTGTATCCCACAAATTCCAAGTAACTTGTGTTTGAATTTTCATTGAGTTGTAGATATTGTTTAATTTCTTGTTTAGTTTCATCTGTAACCCATAGATTGCTGAGGAGAGTGTTATTTAATTTCCATATTTTTATATGGTTTTATGTTTTCTTTTATTGTTAATTTCCAGTTTCATTGCACTGTGGTCAGATAATATGCATGGATAATTTCTCTTTTCTTGCATATAGTTAAGCATGATCTATGGACTAATATGTGGTCTATTTTAGAAAATGTCCCATGTGCAGCTGAAAAGAATGTGTATTCAGATGTTGTTGGGTGGAACATTGTATATGTCCACTAAGTCCATTTGTTCAAAATTTTGGTTCAGTTCTGCTACCTCTTTGATAACTTTTTGTCTGCTTGACTTATATTTTTGAGATAAGGGGCTGTTAGGTTTCCCTGTTAAGACTATGATACTGGTTATTAGATTTTTCATGTCCTTTAAAATTTGTCTTATATGCTTGGATGCTTCCATTTTTGTTGCATACATATTTATGGCTATTATCTCTTCCTCTTGAATTTTTGCTCTAAACAGTACATAGTGACCTTTTTTTAAAAATTTTATTCATTTTTTAATATTTGTTTATTTATTTTTATTTTTTATTTTTAATTTTTTTATTTATTTGTTTGCTTGTTGTGTTTGTTTGTTTCTTTATTTATTTATTTTGTGGCTGGCTCAGCCTGCCCTGGTGGTGGGGCTGGCGCAGCATGTGGTGCCGGGGATTGAACCGCAGTCCCTGCAGTTGCCTGAGCTTTCCTAAGCAGGAGCTTTAGACCACTGAACCATCTCACCGGCCCCCTATTTTTATCTCTATTTTTTATATTATCACTGGTTCAGCCTGCCCTGGGGGTGGGCCTGGTGCAGCAGTGGTGCTGGGGATCAAACCTCAATCCCTGTGACTGCCTGAGCTTTCCTAATCAGGTACATTACACCGCTGAGCTGTCTCACTGGCCCCATAGAGATCTTTTTTTAAAAATCTCATTTAGTCATTTTTGGTTTGAAGTTCAGATTATCTGTGAATACAATAGCTATCCCTCCTTTTTTTCTGATGTCCTGGAGCATGTAGTATTGTTTTCCATCCTTTGACTTTCAGCCTATGAATTTCTTTATGGGCTAAATGTGTTTCCTGTATGCAGAGTATTGCTGGATTTTGTTTCTTAATCCACTCGTCCAGTCTCTTTCTTTTAATTGGTAAATTTAGTCCATTTACATTGGTGGTTATAATTGATATATATTGACTCATGCTCATCAGGTTATTTTCCTTCTCCTGGTTCCCTCTTTTTCTCCTGTGTTTAATAGTTTGCCATGTTTGTTGGATTCTTTCTGTTGTCATTCTTGGAATTGTGGGCATTTTGATCCCTTTCTAGAATGCCTTTTAGTACTCTGTGTAAGGTTGGTTTTGCCACCATTAATTTCTTGAGTTGTTCTTTGTCATAGAAGTATTTTACTTCTGCATTAAACTTGAAGGAGAATTTCTAAGGGCATACCAGTCTGGATTTGAATTTATTTTCTTGCAGGACTTGAAGTACTTCACTCCATACTCTTCTTGACTTGATGGTTTGTGAGGAGAAATCTGTTATTCTGATGAGTTTTCCTTTAAATGTGATGTTTCTTTTCTCTAGAGGCTTTTAGTATGTTGCTTTTGTGCAGAGTTTCTGGGATCTTGATTATTCTATGTCTGGGTGTAGTTTTCATTGAGTTGATATTATTTGGAGTTCTATGTGCCTCAGTTACTGAATGTCAGATTGGTGCCCTATATCTGGGAACTTTTCTGCTATTATGTTCATTTTGGCATAATCTTGCAAGTGTTGAACTATTATTTCCTGGACCCTAGTTGTTTTTAAGAGATCTTTCCCTACCTTTTCACTAGCTGAAATGCTGCCTTCAGGGTCTGAAAGTCCATCTTCGTTTTCATTCTGATGATTTTGCCAACATTTAATGGAGTTTTCAATTTCTTGTTTAGCTCTTTAATCTGCTTCATGCTTTCTGTTTCTTTCCCATATTGCTCATTCAAAGTTTCCATCATTTTCCTCTTTTCCTCTATTTTTTTAAATCAGGGTCTTCTTTAGAAACACTTAGTAATTCTTTCATTATATTTATCATTTCTTTTTTCATTGTGAGATTATTTGTGATCTGGTTTCCTCTATACACTTCTGCAGTTGTTTCTGTACTTCAGTTGCTACTATTTCAGAGATTTCAGGTGCGTTGGTTCCAGTTTCTTTTATGCTGGTGTCTCCTGGGTTTCTCAGTGGGCTTTGGACCTGAAGCTGCATTTTTGCTCCTTTTTTTGGTCATTTCTGTTTCAGAGAGAACTCTTTGTTTTGCTTTCCGTGATGCATTTTTGTGAAAGTTTGATACTAGGTAGCTGTATCACTGTAGTCAGAAACACTCTGTAAAGACCCTGTTCTTTAGGTATCTCTTCTGTTTCAGAGACTCTTATTTTGTGTGTGTCCCAAGATTTTGCCTTCTCTATTGATTGAGAGTGAGATACTGATTTCCATGTGGCACTGTCCTCTGTCCTTCAGTGTGGGGCTTTTGTGAGGTTATTATCCAAACACCTCCCAATATTATCACCCAAAAGAGAGCATGTGGTTAAGGCAGGTATGGTATCCTATTTACAGTAGTACAATTAGCAGTACTAAGAACAGCTAGTGAAATTTGGAAATTGACCAAATTTAAGGGCTGGGGAGATAGCTCTGTGGCACAAGTGCCTGCCTGGCAAGTGCAAGGTCATGAGTTTGAACACTGGTCCTGAAAAAAAAAAGAAACTGACCAAATTTTGTAACTGATAAGTTTGCAGTTTAGACCATAGGAACAAATATAGTTATATAACAAAATAGATCTTAAATTGGAAATTTGTTTTTAAATTAACTCTCCTGAGTTCTGTCTGGGCACCTCCACTTCATGTACCTGGAGTCTTCCAGGCAGACTAGTTCACCCAAGTTACCTCCTACCACCTCCACATTATGAGAATTTTCCCACGGGTCCAGTCCTCAGCCTGTGCCCCACTGGTCCTAGTAGTACGCCTCCAGTCATGGGGTCTAGTTCTACTGAACTCAAACTTGACCGACTGATACTGGCGTGGGTCTGGCTGCTATTTTTAGTTTCCGTCTAGCTGTGCCCCACCAGAGTGGACCACCTGGGCCCCGCTGGCCGCTGGGCTTGGCTGCTCCTTCTTGATGTGTTCTGCCAAAGTGGACTCAGTGGCTCCCTCCAGATGTGACCTGCTGAATGACTTACATTTTCAAGGATTTCTGTTAAACCTTATTCTGAGACCCTTCCACTTAGCTGTCCACATGCTGCCATCTGTGTAAGGCAACTGTCTGCTGCTTCTGTTTTTTATGGCTTTACAAGTGCTGAGTTACTTAACCTGGCCCAGGCTGACTGATCCAGCACTTGGGGTAAGGAACAGTTTCTCATTTCTGCTGCCCTGTGCTTTGCTTCCTGTTGTGCTGCATTGCTTGGAATCTGTGCTTCGTCTGCAGCTTGGCCAGCCTCTGCTTCCTCAGCATCTTCAAGGTAGCTGCTGCAGCCGCTGCCACAACCCTTGAATTTTTGACATTTCAGACACTACAAGAAGACCTGGGATATAGCTCAGCTGCAGAAGCACTTGCCGGGAAAGTACAAGGACCTTTGATCAATTCTCAGTAAAAAGGGAAACAAAAATTACAAGAGATTTTGAAAGATACTGACTTAGCACTTTTTTTCTTCCAGCTCGTACATGACCTCCTGTCTCAACTTGCGTTAGAAGTTAAACATCACTTTTCAACCACAAAGGCCCCTGAGTTGGGAAAGAGTGGATCTGCGACCTATTTGTGAATAAGCCAGATGAATGGACTTTGTTCTAGAAGAGGATCAAATGCTTATGACAGAAAATGATGGTGGCAGGGACACCCACTTGGGACTTCCCCTCCTGTCTCTCTCTTGGACAGGAGCTTTCTTTCCCTCAATAAATAGGTTCTGCTCATAAAAAAAAAGAAAATGATGTTGGCCTCAAAATATATTGTAGATAATCTCAAGTTCTATTTGTTCTGGATTCAAGTCAAAGCAAAATATTCTGAGATTAGCAAAAAAAAAGCACCGAAAAACCTACTTCCACTTTCATATCCTATCATTGCGAAGCAGTTTTTTTTTAAGTGACTGCAACCAAAATGAGATTACAGAGTAAAATAGGCATAGGCAGCATGTTTTGGGTGTCACTGTTTCTATCACCCCAAATTGGACCAGCTACTTGCGAGAAAACAAGAACAAGGTTCCCATTGATTATTTACTACAGTGAAATGTATAATTATTTCCTTATATATTATAATGTAATAATGACAATAAAGTATACAGTAAATATAATGTATTTGAATCTTCCCCAACCCATCACTTCCTACCTCCCACCCTACTCCACTGCTGTCCATGGAAAAACTATCTTCTATGAAACCAGTCCTTGGTGTCAAAAAAGGTTGGAGACTGCTGATATAAAGGATATATAAAACATAAATGAATTTCATGGGCTAGGGTTGTAGGTTATCAAAAAATAAAAAAATAAAAAAGAATTTGTGTTTGGATTTGGATCCTATGTCCAAGATAATCTTATCATGGATGTTATGCTTGCCTGCTTACAGTAATCTGTTTCTCTGTATCTTAGAACTCAATGTCTGAGTTCATTGAGGGGACAAAAAGGGAAAGGGAAGAGGTTAGTTTTGCACATGTTATTTAGCTTTTAACACCATCTCTCCAATCCTTCAGATATTGGAAATGATCCTCTTAAATCCTTCAATATGTCACAGCAGTTCTGGCATCTTAAATTCTTTAAATATAGACCACACCCTGAAGCTGAAATTATAGTCAACAAATCCAGTGAACTGTTAGGACAACTTTTAGCAGAATATGTTAACTTAATAAATCCAAAATTCTTGTTAACTACACCTCTATCATTACATAAAGTTCTATTGAGGATTAGTACTTTATTCTCCTTTTTCAAAAGACCCAATCACCCACATATTCACTAGTTTCTGCCAATGCAAGACAGCAAAGGTTTGCAATTATTTTGAAGAGGAAGCTAGTTCCTCTTGAGGTGGACTTTGCATTTGTCTCTGGAAAACACTAGGTGTGAATCTTGTGGCCACAAGTCTCTGAGGAAGCAGATTTAGAGACGAATGGGCATCTCCTTGGCAGGCCTTTATTTCAGGTTAAATTATTACAAGTTATTCCGGTAAGAAAATGTTAGTTTTCCCAAACAGAGGAGAACAAGCTGAGAGACAATAATTTAATAAGTCACCTAAGGTCATACATCAGAACTGTAAATGTCAGAAATACATGAAGCTATTTCAATGGTAAGTCAGTAGTTTATTAATTCTTGCTGTTCAAAAAGGCTCAAGGTTTCAAGACTTCCACAGGATGTTCCTAATTTTGCTCATTTTGTTTCTTTTGGTTTATCTTCATGTGCAGATTCTCCCCTGCAATGTAAATCAATATTTATCCATGATATCAACGTATATCCATGGTGCAAGTAGGCAAGTGTGTCAGTTTTCTTCCAAAACAGAAAGTTGGTTAACATTTCATTGTTTATAGAGCCAAGGAAACCTATAGTACTATTCTTTAGTTTTCTTTCTTTTACTCATTTCCTTCCCTCCCAAAACAAAAACTGGGAGAGGCTAGGATTGTCCAAATAAAATGGGAAAGAAAACAGTGGTGCGTTAAGGTGAGGGAAAATAAAGCAATTCAGAGCTGGGCCAAGGGTGTTGGGAACTTTCTCCGGATGCAAGCAATTTCAGTGTGGAGGGCCACGATCGATTATGGGTTATGAACTGGGTCCCGCTAGTGTTCTTCAAGCATCTGAAGTTAATCGTGAAAGCCCTTGTTAATCAGGTTTGGCTACTTAAGAGTGATTCTTAAAACGTGACTCTTAAGTTTATATAAGTTGGTATGGGTCCCTATAATTTGGGAGTTTCATAACATTGTTCACACATATCAACTCTATACTGGGTTCTCTCCTTCTTAGGTACGTTATACCTGTGACTGTCATTCCCCAAGACAGATTATTACAGTCGTCTGTTGTAACTAAACTGTCACTTCTCATACAACTTATGGCTCTTTGGAAATTAAAATAATTACTTTTGTAAACAATGTATTAGGTGAGATAAACAGCACAGGTGCTAGCTATTCTGATGAAGCCAGTGCAATTATGCCATGACCTCTGCTTCAGTTCTCTTACAATACCACAGTTAAGATGTCAGTAGGACAGGAGTTGTCTGGGAGAATGCCTTCAAAGTTCACTCATCCAGTTGCTTTCAGCATCCAGTTCTGCCCTGACCGCTGGCAGGAGACTTTCTTCAGTTCCTTGCCATGCAAGCCTTTCCATAGAGCACTTCAAGATGTGGCAATGGTGTCATCAGAGTGCACACGCAAGAACCAAGACACATAGTCCTGGCAGGAGAGAAGCCCGACAGTGACAGTGACAGTGACATGTCTCCTCTGTTGCCACAGTTTACTTACTAGAAACGATTCCCACTCAGTGAGGGTCAGCTGCAGTCACACAGTGGATGGAAACTTACAAGGGCCTTTACAGGGACAGGAGTATCAGGAGCTGGGATCTCAGAAGGTCCCTAAAAGTCTGCCTTCCACAGAGAGAAGCTCAGATGGGGCAATTGAGGGAGCAGGAAGCAGGAGGCAAGGGGCTTCCAGGGACTGATGTTCCTTGTCCTGCAACAGTGATAATGAATATCTATTGGTAATGATTACAGATAACAATGAATTGACAGAGTAAGATGAGGAAATCTAAACATTAGGTGTGATTGCATAAAGAATACTGATTACTAGAGCCTAAATGAATTACTCCCATTTATGTCTAATTATGATACAGCCTAAAATGAATATGATTACCATTCAGATGTGACTTTCATTATGAGTTCTTTTCTTGAAACCATATTCTTTTTGCAATAATGAAGACTGTTCA
>PVKN010029098.1:0-13070 GCA_004027915.1 Capromys pilorides
CTCTTTCACAAAGATTGTCACAACAGTTCTGCTGTCTCATTTTCATCTATTTATTCACACCTAAACTCTCAAACTAAAATAACTTTGACTCAAATACAACTCAAGCACTTTATCTTTATTATTAATCAAAAATACTCCAGTTCTTTCCTCTTAAAAAACTCTATAACTTCTAGCATTTATCTTATAATTGAATACTTTATTCTTTTCTCCTTCCTGATGGTGATTGCATGTAATTTCATGATGGTAATTCCTCATGGTTATTATATGAGTGACCTTGGACAAGTTATTTAGGTATTTCTTCATCTATAAAATGGGAGTAATACTAATATCACATATAGAGTGTTAAGATTTTTTAAAATAAACTTAATAAATACAAAGTGGTTGGTATAGTCACTTTCAGTAAATGCCTGTCTCCTTACTCCATTCTTTGTCTAGAATACAAAATTCAACAGGATAAAACCTAGCCATGATCTCACTTTAGAGCTATAAACAAAAAAGTTAATTCACATTTTGCCTAGTGAGTCAGTGTTCTGTAGTAGAATTCCTTTCTGTCTTTTTAAGTGTAGTTAGCTATTTCAGGGTCCCACTATGCAGCTTAGACTCATGGTGATCCTCCTACTTTCAGCCTGCACAGCATGGGGATTACATGTTGCACTAGTATGCCTGCACTCTGGCAAGTTCAGCCCATCCTGAGTATGGGACTGGTGCAGAATGTGGTGCCAGGGATTGAACCACAGGCCCTACACTTGCCTAAGTAAGCACTTTAGTCTGCTAAACTAAACTGCCAGCCCATGTAGTAGAATTCATAAAACATATTCATTTGGAAAATAGCAATGTCCTTTTCCATACTGCTACCAGAGCCCAAAGTTTATGTTTATCAACTGCTAGTTTCAACCATGAGTTAGCATGTGGTACCTTTTTGGATAGCTCATGGCATATATCTGAGTGAATGCAATTGCCCCATCCCGTGTGATGCCTCTTTCTGTTGATATTTGGTCTACTTCCAATGACCAACAGTTTGTGCACTTGTGGTATAGAATGTGAGTCTCACTGTTTGGCTGGGAGTAATAGCTCTACTATTTACTAATGCCTTACTCATTAGCATTTGAAGTAATAGAGACTTTAAACTGAATACATTTTCCATAACGTTGGCAATATTTGTACCCATTGCTCAGAAATTAATTCATTTAATGTGAGACATAAAATGTTGTACTCATACACATATTCATTAATAGTTCATTATCTATGAAGATGTTTTAAGGATTACTGGAATTTCTTTTATGAAAAAATATTATCTGTAAGTGTTGTGTGTTTTCTAGTATTCAGTATATAGGGTAAAGAGGTTAGGAAAGTAAGAAACAAAGAATGTATGTTGTGTCCTGCAGCTACAACTGATTAATGACATTGATGTACCACTTGAGAGTTTATAAAACACCTCTTCAGTATGTTTTCTTTCTTGCCTCACTCAACTAGCATGTGAGACTGATACTATAATTAACTATAATTCACTGACATGCTTCTGCTGAGACTAAGCATATTTAAGAAACTTGTCCAAAGTCACAAAGCTAAGACTGACATTCATACTGACATTCTTTGCTCTCAGAACACATCTCGAGTCAGGACAGTAGAGTAATTAAAGGTGCAGCCTCTCTGCAATGACCCCTCAGGATTAATAACACTGATTTGCTACTTGCTAGCTATGTGAGCTAAATCACGTTACTTAACTTTTCTGTACCTCAACCTTTCTGCAAAATGAAAAGAAGGCAGAACTGACTAGATATGACACCACAGATAATTGAGAATTAGGAAAATTGAGTTGATATGTATGAAGTTCTTAGAACAGAACTTGCCTTGCAGGAAACATGTACCAAGTGTTAACTGTGCATACATGTATGTATGTATATGTTCATGTGGAACTATGTATATATATATATTTGGTACAAAATAATTTACATTCCTGGAATCCTCTCATTATTAGTCCCTGAAGAACATTTCTTTTCATTTCTAGTGACTGCCTAATTATAAATTATCTGTGGTGTATTTATGATCAGACTGAGAGCATGCATCAGACCAGCCAGTAGGGAGTGATGTCCCAATGTTTAGGGGAAAAACAGACAAAAGTTTGACCCCTAATGTAATCTTCATTAAAATTCTTGTCATATGAAATCCCCACACTTCAGGTCTGATTGTTGCCATAGCCTTACAACTCACTGAATATAATGCAAGCTGTAGTTTAAAATTTCATGAAGAAAGGATTTTACAGTTTATACAGAAAGTCTAGATCAAACAGAAGAGGAGACTCAGTGTCTGCACTTTACATGAAGCAGGAAATCAGGCAGCGTGGCCTCAGTTCTTTCTCAGTCAATTTCATTGATTAAACTTCAAACTATCTAATATGGTGTGTGTTGCCTGGATGCCTAAAATCAGCCTTGGAACAAAGTGAGGACACTCAACCAAAAAGTCAGAAAATAGAAAACTTTATAATGTGATGTATTTGCTTTAGAGATGTGAAAATCCAAGCAACTACACTGGATCTTGGAAGGTGTTAGGGTCACATGTACTAGATTCGATCAGTTGACCTGGAGGAGCCACATTTGACTTTCTGATCCTTCACTAATCTGGACGGACATGAGACTGTTCTGGGAACGAGATAGGAGCAACAGTCCTGTGACCTTCCTGAGTTGTTTGGGTGTCCGTTGCTTGCCCCTGTAAGGACTTCCCCTTGTCATCCTCATTGTTTATCCTTTTCCATCTTCATTTGAACAAAGCTTTGATATAAAACAACCCTCTGTCTGCCTCTGGGAAACAATAAAGGTTGAAACGATATCTAAAAAACAGAAATTTTTAGGTCAGAAAAATACAATGTCTAAAGAAGCCCCTGTTTGGCATTTTATTACCTATGTCATAATAGGTAAGTCTATTTCAATTTCTCTGTCAATTAAAGGATATAATGTTACCATGTTAAGGGATCTGAGAAAGTGTTTGGCACATGGTGTGCACACAAATGTTAGGTCTGAGCAAGGGAGAAAGGAAGAAAAATAGAATACAGGAGTATCAGTTAGCTTTTAGAGAGACTGGAACTTCTGGAAAAATACAGATGGGTGTCTCACTTGATAATAAAATTTTAATTTGACTCAGATCAATAAAAAGCCCATGTGTTGACTAGAAATATGTACTCATCAGCAATCCCAAGGAAAAATCTATGAGGGTTATTTCCTTTCATTAAAGAGCAATATAAACATTGATCAACTCTCTTAATTGACCCGTGGTTTGCTTTCATACATTACACTTCTGTTCAGTACATAGGGCACAAATCTTCCAATTACCTTCAGTTCATAATTTATTATGTCATATTAGAAGCTAAACATGAACACAGGGTCCTCTCTGAGACGAAGTACCACTTAAGGAGCTCTTCTACTCCCTCTCAATCTGCCTAAGCCTCATATCTGACCCACACCAGGGTGAAGGCAGTATCTCCACCCATCCCAGATAGGCCAGCCTCTCACATATAAGACCAGGGCAATTGTAAGACGAGACAGAAAAGCAGCTGCCTCATTGAGGACCAGAAACAAATAGCACAACAACTAATGAAGAAGGAATATTAGGCCTGATGACACAGGAGTTCTGGAAAAGTGCCAAGGCAAACATCTGCTGTTGCATTCAGATGGCTAAAAGCATGCTAATCACCTTGTTAGTGGTGGTCAAAACTTTAAAGACATTCTCTATAAAGGCATTGACAAGGTGTTCTGTCTCTGGAAATTGAAAGCAAAAAAAAAATGTTTTTAATAAAATACTGAGTCCTAGAAGGTCTTTCCTCAGTGACCATGTCTCTATGGAAAGGAACTTCGAAGGGCTAGATTTAATGTGCAAAGTGGGTTGTTAATTAAGTGTTTCTTGCTAGTTCATTGACCAGGAAATCAATGAATAATATTATATCAGGCAGAGCTTTCTAGAGAAACAAACAATATAACAGACACAAATATATAAGGATTTATAGATAGGCTTACAGTGACCACACAGTCTGGTGTGGAGGAATGTGAAAGTGCTCTATGTGTCCTGGAGAGCTGAAGCATCTGGCCCAAGGCCTGTAGCTCACTGAAGCACCCTGTGGGGGCTGGATCTGGAGGCTGAAGGGTCTGTGATGCAAGGTTAAGTCTTCACTGGAAGCCAGGAGATGACATTCAAAGTAAAGATGAAGGCTGGAGCTCTTGGAAGAAACTTAAGTGAGCCTTCCTTCTTCATTTCCCTTGTATTCCATTCAGATATTAGGCCTATTTGTTGGTACCTCTCACACCCAGAGTGACTCTTCTGTCTTTAGTAATTCCCCTCAGCCATACCCAGAATGGCAAGCTGGCACATTCAGTTAACTCTCATAACCAGCATATATGGACCCTTCACATTCCATGAGTTTAAGGGCCTTAGGGTAGAACTGTACCTTTGTTAATTTGTTCAAATCAACTTCATTACTGCACGTTGTCTCTTCTGCCTTAACATAGACCCTTGATCTGCACTTTTGCCTCCAATATTCAGGCAAAATTCCTTCCACCAAGTAAAGTGTCAGTTAAGCATTCTGAATAGGTGGCATTGGCAATAGCTGCTGTGTACCTCAGGCTCTGCACACTACCTGTGTCCACAGAATGGGAATGGAATCCAGCTTCCCTCATTTCTAAGAGACAGTGACTACCCACAGGAGATGCAACTCCTCCTCTTTGAAAGATAAACTGGCACTGATTGTCATCAGTTTTAATTTACATTAATTACTTAGTTCCTTTCATTATGAGCAAGATTTGTCTTTCCTTTGGAAGCCTTTGTCCATTTCTCAACACAGAAAAGCTTTTGTTTTTAATTTTGCAATTTATATCAAGTGGCCCTGCAGAGGTAAACTAGAGGAGAGTGAATAAATGATTGTGCTTTCTCTACAGACTGTTTTATTGTGCCTCTATTTTCTTTTTCATGCCTCTAGCTTACTAGCTGGAGGAGAATATTAAACAATATATAAAATTCACAAGACAACTTAAACTTACTGGTTAATAATATCACTCAAAGTAGATGTTTAAATATAAAATTTTTGAATTCTAAAGAGTGCCCGATTTAACCAGGTTATATTAACAAAGAGAGAGGATGTGGTGATCCACAGCCTGATGCCTAATCATGATTGACAGCTCCATGGATGGGGAGTCTCCTAGGAGATTAGTAGGGCTCACTGTGGTTGTTGTTGTGTGAGTCCTGTAGGCTGAGTCTTCAGGACTATTGCTTGTCTCTCACACTTCCTCTCTGACTCTACTCACAATCCTTTCTGCTTCCCAGCCACCGTACACTGTGTAGCATTTCTCCACCACACCCTTTGGTCATGATGTCTGCTCTGGAGTCAAACAACCGGAAACCGAAAACTGACGTGTTAAGTCAAGATAAACTCTTTTTTGTTTAAATTGCTTGTGTCAGGCATGTTTTCCAGCAATGGAAATTAGATCCATGTAATCCAGATGACCAGAAAAACAAATGAACAAGAATATACTGATCCTAGTTCTCTCTGCATTATTATATTTTTCACATCCATTAAACTCCTATGCAACTAAAATATGAGATAGACATTAGTGACTGAGGAGACTGAGAGACACAACTAAGGACAGCAAACAGAAGCAAGAATGGCAAATCCTCACAGGACAGCTGCTTCCAGTCTTGCCCATTGATCTTTCTGATTGTTCTTTTGGTGACACACAGCCCCAGCTTTGAAGTCAGCTCCACCCAGTGTTTCACGTGACCATAGCAATAGATATAACTGGTACACAAAAGGAGAAGATTAACTAATTTTGGCTTAACAATCAGATGAGTTTTACAACAGGATTAACTAACACTAAATCAAGACTCTATTACTTACTAGCACTGTGACTTTGAAAAGTAACTTAAATTTCCTCAAACTCAGATATTTTTATAAATTAAAGTCTAGTTTCCACTCAAGGTTTTTACATGATGTGTGTAAAGTGTTTATCTTAGTGCATGAGACATAAGTTCTTAATGATATTGATCCCAGGCTCCAAAAGAACCACTCACTTTTCTGCAGTTTCTATTTTTGAAATTTTTAGAATTATACATAGTAAAATGTCAATGGGGAGTGTTTTATAGAGCTATCTGATGATATCTTAGGCTTTGGCGCTAGATTCTATATTAAATTTAAGTGTAAGTTTTTCTAGAAAATACTTTAATTTATTTAGCCTACTGTAACACAATACCATAGGCCATGTGAGTTATCAGCAATAGAAATTTACTTCTCACAGCTCAGGAGGCTCCGAAATTCAGGATCCAGGTACTGGCAGAGACAGTGAGCAGTGAGATTGTACTTTCTGGTTCAGGCATGGCATCTTTTGCCTGTGTCCTCACCTGATAAGAAGAGGAGGGCAGTTCTCTAGGATCTCCTCTGTGAAGACACTACTCCCATTCACCGTGGGGCCAGCTGGGATGTAATTACTTCTGAAAGGCCTCCCCTCCTAATGCCATCATGTTAGGCGCTTAGAAAGAAACCTGTGTGTGGGGACCTGGGTGGCTCACTTTCAGCCCTGTGCTCAAAGTCCCTCAAGGCATTTGTTGCACTGAATGACAGCTCAGCTAAAGATGGTTCCTTTCTACTCAAAGGAAGCCTGGAAACTTTTTAGAATGCAGGACGGAATTCTTGCACAGACTGAATCTGGAGATGAAGTGGCCTTACTTCTCAGCCCAGAAGCAAAGGAGACAAAGGGCAAACAACCCATACAACAGATGCACATCTGAGAGGTTCTTTTAATAGATGCCCTTTCCAGTGACACCAACAAGGGAAAGGGAGCTAAAAGCAGTCAAGGATACATTTGACTGAACAAAAAATGTTGTTTACTTCAAAACCTGCTGGGGCTTTTTCTCAGAGCCTACAAGAGGGATAAATTGCTTGCTAACTCTCTTAATGCTGGGTCCTCCCTACTAAAAAGGAAATACTTGCAGCCACTCTTTGACACTATGTTTTTCCTGGCAAGCATTGTGCCTCCATTCAAGTGTCAAGCAGTTGCTTTGGCTGGTAATATTCAGGTTCCCATGTGACTGGGAAGACAGTTCCTATAATAACTTTATATATTTCACTAACGTGGTTATAAAATATTTAAAAAGTATGTGGTGGTAGTGGCGCTGTTTATTATCCTCTCATTCCTTTTTATTTCCAATAAAACTTGTCTTCTGTGGCTATGTAGTCAAGAGCTCTCCCTAGAACACCAGTGTTTGCAATGGATGCTCCTGTGCAGTTTGTCCTCACTTACACGAGTAGCCAGGGAGTCACGGTAACCTGGAAAAGTACAAGAGCAAAAGATAATTTTCTTTTGAGGATATAAGAGTAAGCCACAGGGGGGAAAATTCTTGGGGACCTTTAGAGTTGTCTCTGTACTGAAATAATGAATTAGTCATTCCAAAAGGGGTGACTATTTCCAGCAGGAAAAGCCTTCTTTCTTTTGTGGGGAATTTAGCTCTCAGTACTCCCCATTAGCAGGTCCTGTGACATGTCTCCTCTTGTCTTCTCTCTGTCATCTGTGGCTGTGAGCATCTGTTTTCCCTTCTCTTTCATTGAGTGAGAAAAATATGCCAATGAAGTCTGAATTGTAGCATGATGCCTGACGTCTATTTCCACGAATATTGCATAAATATTGAGGGACCACATCTTATGAATGTTCAGGTGTTTGCTTCTGGTTCATTTTTTTTTTTCTCCAACTACATAAAAAGTCAATTGCAACAGATGTCTTTGTGGCTGCTCTCATGGATTCGTCCCATGCAATTTTTCACAGAGACTTAAGTGCTTGAAACCAAATTTAGATCAAAATCTACACAGAAGGCTCTGTCAAATACCGCGGGAGTGGTCCAGCTCGTAATACATGCCTGTCACACAAATACGTTTTTTAGCCAGGCTGACTGCCAGCCCAGCATCCACTCAACTGGGAATAGCATAGAGGGTATAAAATTTAAATTTGCAGCTTTCTATAGCTTAATGAATCACCTTCTTAAAACTTAATCCCTCAAAAAATTAAGGTGAAATTTTTAATAGCCCCTTTTAGAAAACTGAGTCCGTATGGTATGTGGATGAAGGCACAGATGATAAAACCAGTCCAATTACCAGTTTATGACATCAGGTATATCCTTAAGGCTCTGAGAATTGCCTCATCTATAAAACAAGGACAAATATGCATCTCCACACATTTTCTGTGAGAAATAGTTGTGATATGGTTCACAGGTATGGGCCTTGGCATGTACATTTTAGCTATCATTATATTATTCAGCATTTTCTAATTTAACCCATTTGTTCTAAACTATATTATAGAAAATTCTGGGTCTGCCTATGTAGAACAGAAGTTTAATTTAGTCATGATGCAAATCATTGCAAAGAGAAAAAGCTCTCTGCTCTGAAAACAGATCTCCTTTCTTCCTCAAAGGCAGATTTGCAAAGAGGTTGAGGACATTGTCCTACACAGGTGACCAAGTACCTGTGAGTGGGTCAGACTCAGTCTCCTGCTTCTTCTGTAATCTGTGAATGAAGAAGAAGAAGTCTCCTCCATAGTTTGGTTTATTTCTTCGCTCGAGCCATCCCTTCAGTTACTCCCCTTTCTGTTTGGGCAGGTTCACAAGTGGTAATTTTAAAATGTATGGAAAGCTAATTAATAATATTTCAGATAAGGTGTATGGTTTTCTTTTGGTACAGGAATTACACACCAATTTAAGTCAAATGTATGCAGTTCTGTTGAAATAATCAACACTTTTCACAGTATTAGAGATAATATAAAATCCACAAACTTGAATAGGATTAAAGTAAAGCAATTAAGTAGTCTCTGATTTTCTTATCAGAGGGAAATAGTTTTTAGACATGATCTGTTCAACTTTTAAATTACTTAGAAATTCATAGCTTGTTTGCTGCATAAGAGATCTCTGTCCTAACAAAATCAGAAATGTCACTGAAATGCTGTAGATATGCAATCAATTAATCAAAGCCAGACTTAATTACCAAGTACATTAGCTTTGTGCTTTACAAATGATTTTTCAGTCCCATTTGACCCAGTGAGGTAAGTAGGACAGTTTTAATGTTCCCAGTTGAGAACTAAGAAAATTGAAGGACGAAAAAGTTGAGTTTTATCTGAAGTTACCCAGTCAGGGCATGACCAGGTTAGAATAAAAGTCCCCTACTTTGTAGTGCCTACACCATCCCATGTGCAAATGCTTTATAAGTGATGCAAGCTATAATTATGCTTTCTATCAATTCCATCATATGTTATGTTCTGCCTATGAAGCCATCTCCATTTTTCTGTTAGCCAAAGGAAGAGTGCAATTCAGACATCAAACTCCATACTACCTTTCCTCTAACAAATTTTCTGCCCACATGCCTTCATAATAACTATCCAAACTGCATGGACATTCTGGACACATACTGTACAGACTGATCTTCAGGTTTTATTCTGGGTTATGACTAAACACCTTCAAGAAAACCCCACAGAGGTGGCACTATACTCTTAATTGGTACTACTATGTAGTTATGGTATATAATAATACATTTTAATTAATACACATTAATTTCCTTTCCATACTTTAAATTTTTAAAGTACATACAGATCACACCAGAAAAGGGTTAGAAATTAATGTAATTAGAATTTCATTTCCATTTCTGTCTACCATCTTAAATCTAGCTCTCTTCCATGGAGGGGAATATGATGATATTTGTATTCTTCTAAGTCTGTTTTATTCTTGCACAGGCAATTATATTTAGGCATTTTGATCTTTTATGCAAACATAGATCTTTATTTCCAACACCTTCTACCATAGGCAATATATTGGTTGATACACGGTGTCATCTTGAGAAGTTTAGCAGTTTAATTAAGTGACTCAACAGAGAGCCAGGATTCTTACTTTGTAAAAATCCTCATCCCATGCAAGAAGAGGGCATGGACATTGTATCAGGTCTACTCCCGCAGCCCCAGGGTAGCTTGCTATTAAGGAGAGAGGGACTGGCTAAAGCTGCAACTGTTGCTCATCCTTTTTCTCTTTGCTGTTTTCTGCTGCCGTGAACTGCTGGTCTCTGCGATGTGACACTCTGCCTTGGAGCCAGCCAAATATAGACTGAAACCTCCACTAACTGTGAGCTAAATAAACCTTTCCTTCCTTAAGTTTGGGTACTGGGTATTTTGTCCCAGCAATGAATAAAAAGTAACCAAGAAAGATAATCTTCAAATAGTCATCTCTGGATAGAACCTTGGCTGTCTTACAACATAGGAATTTTTACAGTGATCTCAAGCTTTAGAATTCAGCATCAGATTTACCTGTAGAATTTGCTTTTAAAAGGAAAAGGCCTTTACTCCACTAGGAGAACCCCTATTTGTTTTTGTTTTGTTTTGTTTTTTTGCGGGACCAGGGTTCAAACTCACGACCTTGCGCTTGCCAAATAAGCACTTGTGCCATGGAGCTATCTCCCCAGCCCCCGAGAACCGCTAATTTAAGATCGTGCTTCTAAAATTCTACTCTCCGGGCTTAATTATCTATAAAATACATTATTGGAGGCCAAAAAAATATACATGGTATTTACTAGAAATAGATACTGTTGTAAGCAATTTACATCCATTAACTTTCTTAAGCCTACAATACTATAAGGAATGCACTGCTGTTATCCCATTTTAAGGAGAACAAATTGAGGAAGATGTGTTAAGTAACTTTTCCACTTTTGTTTCTCTAGGCACTAGGGCCAGAACTGTCCTGACTCGGAGCTCACGGGCTAATCATCTGTCTACGCCTCCTCCCAGGCCTCCAAAGGTGGCCTAGCAGAAACTTGCTGTCAGTGAACAGCACTAACTAGGACGAACAACCTCTCTCACTTACCACAGAGCTCTCAAACGTGCAAACGTGGTTACATAAGAGGCAAGCATGTGGTTCTTTCTGACGAAACATCTTCCATTTAACATACAGCATTTCCTTTAGCTTGCTCTCTTCTGTAGTGGGATTTGAGAATAAAAAATAATATTTTTATTGATACATTACAAATATAAAATTGCACGTTTTAATGAGAGTACTCTGACAAAAAAGGGTTGCAACCTTGAGCCTGCAGTTTAGCAAGACCCTATCTCAAAATAAATAATAAAATCTGGGGATGTCACCCAAGTCAATGACTATAAATTTGATTCCCAGTATAAAAATGAAGGAATAGTGCACCAGTTTCTTATTGCTGTTTCTGTGTAACTCACTCCCCGCTGGTCAACCTTTCCCTGCCTCACCTCTCTGCACACTTTTCTTTGCCTGTGGCAACCATCAATGCATTCTCAACTTCCTAGAGATCAACTTTTTAAGCCTCTACATATGAATGTCAGCTTGAAGTGCCTGCCTTTCTGTACCTGGCTTATTTCACATTACGCAATGACCTTCAGTTCCATTGTGTCACAATAAATGTCAAGATTACACCCTTTTTATGGCTGAATTATATTCTAGTAGGTTTGTACACATATTTTCTTTATCCATTTATCAGTCGATGGACACCTAGGTTGTTTCCATCTACTATTTATTGTAAATAATACTAGTGCGAACACAGGAGTGCATATGTCTCTTTCACATACTTATTTTATGTCCTTTGAACATATAACCAAAAGTGGAATTAGTGGCTCAAAAAGTAGAATGATTTTTGATACTTTAAGTAAATGCCACACTGTTTTGCATGATGGCTGTACTAATTCATATTACCATAAAAATATGCCCTTCCTTCTAAATTCTTAAAATCACTTGTTATCTTTAGTCTTCTTGGTGATTATCTTATTTGGTTAAAACAATATTACATGGTTTAATTTGCATGATTAGTGATGTTCACCGTTTTTCAAGTATCTGTTAACTTTTTCTATGTCCTTTTTTTTTGAAAGTGTCCATTTAGGTATATTTGTCGTTTTTACATTTTCTTGAGTTCTTTGTTTCTTATATATTCTGCATATCAACCTCTTGTAAAATATATAGTTTGCAAATATTTTTTCTATACCATGTGCTGTACCCTGTTTCCTTGACTGTGTAGAAGCTTAAGTTTACTGTAATTGCATTTGTCTATTTTTACATTACTTTCTGTGCTTGTGGAGTCTTGTCTAAAACTTTCTCGCTCATTTCAGTGTCCTGAAGTGCTTCCCTTATGTATTTATCGGTAAATAAAACACATAAATATATTACATTAAGTCTCAGCCCATTTGAGTTGATTTTTGTAACTGGTAAGGGTTTCATTCTTCTGTACATGACTATCAAATTATCCTAGCACCATTTATTGAAAAGGTGGTCTTTTCTCCAATGTTTTTAATGCCTTTGTCAATGACAAATTGTAGCTGCATAGATTTATTTCTATTGCTCTATTCATTTCCATCGATCCATATGCAGCTTTCATACCAATACCAAGTTGTTCTGATAGTTACAGATTTGTGGTGCCCTTTGAAATCAGGTAGTCTAATACCTCCTGCCTTGGGTATTTGGAGATTTTTTTGTATGTAGTTCCATGCACATTTTAGAATTTTTTATAATGTATAACATCGTTGATATTTTGATGGGGATTTCTATCAAACATTATTAAAGATGTCTAAGCAACATTAGTTTTTTCCAGTTTATGAACTTTGGATGCTTTTATCTTTTTTGTGTGTCTTCTATTTCTTTCACCAATGTCATAATTTCTATAATATAGATCTATCATTTTTTAAGTTTTTTTCTTTGGTATTTTATTTTTATTGTCTGCTATAAATGGGATCATTTTGCATTTCTATTACAAATAATTCACTATCAGCATATAACAATACTACTGATATTTTATATTGATTTTTCTATCTTGCAAATTTGCTGATTTCATTTATTATTTATAATAGCTTTAGTAGAGTCTTTCGGATTTTCTATATGTAAGATAATGTCATCAACATCTGTAAACAGTAACATAACCTACCTCTTTTCTAATTCAGATGTCCTCTATAAATTTCTCTTGCCTAGTTGCTCTGGCTAGAACTTCCAGTACTATACTGCATAAGTGGCAAGAACAGGCATGCTTTGCTTTTGGCAGATCTTAGAAAGATTTCAGTCAG
>PVKN010029099.1:0-13081 GCA_004027915.1 Capromys pilorides
AACGGGAAGAAGAGAGGGAGGAGAAGGAAGGGGGACAGGAGGAGGAGGGGAAGGGGGAAGAGGAGGAAAAGGAAGGCTCCTCCAAGCATCCTCTGCCACTTCTCTTCCCAGTTCCTTCATTTCTGGCATCTCTTAAACATTCAAGTCCTTGATCTCTCATTTACTTCCCTCCCTTGCCCGCCTTGGTCTAGGGAAAGGATCTGGTAAAGACTAGCTCTGCCACCAACTAGCTGCGCGACCCCGAGCAAAGCCCTTGACTTCTCAGATGCAGATCTAGTGGCTGTGATCTCTTTAGTCAAAATAAGTCAATTCAGAAACATGAAGAAAAGCCAAGCCAACAATTCCATAGCCTGATTTGAAAAAAAAAATCTCATAACGCTGAGCAGCAGGAAGGAGGCAGAGCCCAGGGCTGAGCTGCAGCGTAGCTCCCATGTGTGCACACCCTCCTGGTGGTAGAAACCCCGTGGCGAGCGTACTCTCATCCACCCACTGCCTCAGAAGCGGGGGCGGGGGCGGGGGGGGGGGCAATTACAGCGCTTGCTGTTCCCAGTGGAGAGAGCAGAAGACACTTCCTGCAGAGCCTCCCTGCATGCATGTGGCGTGTGTGCCCGCGACCTGGTCCCCGGTTCTGAGCAGAGGACTCGGGGAGCTGTGGAGCTGAGGGGCTCCGTGGCCCCTTGCCTCCTCCTTCGGCTGTTCCTGCTCTCTTTGTTTTTGGAGAGGGCGTGTCGTAGCCTTGACAATAGCCCCATACTCAGTTTTTCCAGCTAGGTGAAGTCAGTGCTCTGCCTCCAGCCTATAAAGCAGGCACTGGAGCCATCAAGCCTCAACAGATACAAGATCAAGTTACTAATTCACGCTGCTTTTCATTTTGCATAGCCTTCCATAAAAAATTAATGTGAAACGGTTAACAGTTATGCGAGGGACGAACATAAATATTCTGGTGATTAAAAACTGGAAATCGCCAGTTCTAAAATGTCTCCAAAAATATAGCCACAGATGTCACACAAATGCCAATCACACGGGGCTGTAAAACTTAGACTGTAACCACTGCCTGGTGAAGTGATCTCTGATGCAGCCGCTGAAGAAACTCCCACAGCTTCGACAAGCCTGGCTTCGGCTGCATTTCTTTCTTCCTGTCTCTTTATTTTTTGAGGAGGGTGGAGGGGTTGTACATCAAACTGTTCATTTCAATATGTAATTTGCCTCAAAGAAATATATTTCTGACTTAATTTATTTTCTCACCAACCTCAATCCAATTCAAAAAGCATTTCTTTGAAACCCGAACAATCTGCTTTTGGTTGACGAGTGCTAATAGGTGCAACGCTACCCTGTCAGCTTATGAGAGCTCCCGCTGAGCTTGGAGCCACATCAGAAAAAAGGAAATTAAACTGGAGCTCGAATTTGCTTCCTTCTAGGATCTCATTCATAGCTGGACTTGTATAGGACACAATGAAAAACAAACTTCATTGTAAGTTTTTTTTTATTTACAAAAGGAAAGATTTAAAAATTTCTAGTTGGAAGATATGCATGTCTTGGTATACCTCTACTACAGAGGAAAAGAGCCTGCATGAAAAACAAATGAGATCAAAAAGTCTCTTTTTTAACACCTCTTTTCTAGTTCCTGGTATAAACAATCATTTCCAGTAAAATATGACACTTACACTTGGCTTTGACCTTGGACTTCTTTTTGCCAGGACCCCAGCCTCTGTTCTATTGGCTTGCATCAGTGGGTGGGTTCCCCAGAGAAACAATCACATCACAGTTTTTAGTTTGAGAACATCTGATGAACCCTTTAATAGGTAAGAGGCTAGCGTATCTTGCAAGTGTGCGTGCCACACTCTGTGTATCTGGGTGGCACTGAAACAGATGTGCCACTTCTAAGCCTCTTTTTTTAAAAAAAAATATATATACTTGGTACAGGGTCTCACAATAATAAGCAGTGAATCTCATAAACAATTCCCTTCTCAGGTAGGTGACAGTGTTCTATCTGTTCAGTGTGAAAGAGACTCCAAGCCTAGTAAAAGTATATGTGGAGGACGTATTGATCATACACTTAATTGTTCTTATACATACCTTGAGCATCCCTACTAAGTGGAAGAAAGCAACTTGAGTAACGTCTATTGAAACAGGTAGGACTCTTGAACTTAAAACACCTTTCACCCCTTGGAACCTGGACCTATCCGCAGGTACTGAACACCAAAGGAAGTTGGAGAGCAGAGAGTGATGGCTGTAATGATAGGGTCATGGTGGATGACATTTGAAATTAGTCCTCAAGGATGGTTGGGACTTCAAAGTCCAACTTTTGCCCCTTCAGAGATAGGAGCAAAGAAGGGCACTTCCTACCCAGGGGCAGAATGAATAAAGCATAGAGCTTTCAGGAAAGATATCAGTTTAACGGGCTTCAAAGGGAAGAATCCTAAGGTTAAATAAGAACATGAAGAGCATTTAGGCCAGAAGTTTGCCCCTCTGCAATGCGGCTGCTTTCCAAGCTCCCATTTCAGGAAAAGCACAACAACCTCTTTCTGGCTCCAGCCAAAATCAAATGAGGAGCCTACAAGGAGGCATGACTGTTACTCTCTGAGGCTCTTTTAAAGTTGTGTCTGTTTCGGAGCTCTAACAATGTGCTTTAAAATTAGAAAGCAAATTCAGTCTCAGGATCTCTTATTTCCCCCTACATATAATTTCTCAATGTCATCTCTACTGTACTTTCTTCTGTCCAGACCTGCTTCTCCATCTCAGCCACAAATCTTTGGAAACCTCCTTTCTATTTTTGTTTTTGTTTTTCTCTTGTTCCCACTCACAAATCTTTATCATACCAATGTCTCCGAGAAACAAGCCCACACATTTCCCAACAGCCATCCTGGTCTGATTATCCACATGTCACAACAGCTTTATCCCAACTCAATTCTGCCTTGTCATCCCTTTCACATCTTTTCATCTCAATTCTGTATCAACCAATTGACTCACATTTACTTTAATCTGTGTTTGATGATCACAAAGAATTTCACCAGCGAGCTATGTTCTGGGGTACTTAGTTGGTTATCTGTACATTGTTTTTATGGACATCAGCAATTTTGCTAATTCAACAAAGGTCTCTTTTATGATTATATTCGTGGTCCCATAGTAACAGCAATTGTAATAGATGGCAACTTTCATCAAGAAGAGCTTTAACAGAAGATAACAATTCTGTATATAATATAGAAGAGAACCTGCAAAGCAAATTATACAACCGAAGCCAAGGGAGATACTGTTGTTTAAGGTCATTCCAGTAGTACAAGAGAAGAGAGCCACAAATTCAAGAGCATGTAACAGAGTTAGTGGATGTAATACATACTCTGAATTGTGTCCTAGTACACCTCTACTTCCCTGATGGCTCCAAACTAACACGAATGGGTTTTAGGATTACCTGGGAGATTGTTTAAAATGCAGAACTCCCCTGCACTATTTAATTCTGATGTAATGGATCCCTGAATTTGTGCAATTGACACAGAACACTAATGTGACTGAGGAAGGAGCTAGTGTTGAGAAATTGTCAAAGTGGAGAATCTTCAGTCTGATTGTCATTTATTGTTCATTGTGTGCAAATCTTTCATTCAGGTTAAGAGAACTTTGTATTCTGCTTTAGTGCTTATAAAATATAACTTCTATTTTTTAAGAACAAAAAATGAAAAAAAAGAGAAATGATACAATATGTTCATTAGCCAAAGTAATAGGAATTTTACAATGGTTGTTATATTATATGATGTTATCATCAAATTAGTTGCTTACATTACCAGACATAAACCTGCAAAATTGGTAAAAATAAAGTTATAAGAAATTAAAAACAAAAAGTAAAAAATAAAAATTAAAAAAATTAAGAATTAACTATGGAAATCAGTGTGGAGATTCCTCAAAAGCTAGGATTCAGTTCCAAAGGAACTGAAAACATCACACTACAGTGATACATGTGCACTCACGTTTCTAGCAGCACAATTTGTTGTGGCTAAATCCTGGAAACAGCCCGAATGCCCCTCACCTGAAGAATGGATAAAAAAGATGTGGTCTTGCTACACAGTGGAGTATACAAAGGATAAATCTGAGGCTTTTATAAGTGGATGCAACTAGAGACTATACTGATGAGTGGAAAATCAGACCAGCATGTGCAAACATCGTATTGTTTCCCTCATGTGAGAACATGGACGAGTAAAGAAAATCTGAGAGGTAAAAGAAATACTATGAAAAAGAAAGAGTCTGCTCAATGGGAAGAAAAAACTGGGATGAAGAATAAGACAAAAGAAAGAAGGGAAAAAGACGTGCTTATGCATATATGCAGGATAGCTTGGATAACGGTGCTGCTAATTTGTCTTTCTCTTTCTTTCTTTCTTTCTTTCTTTCTTTCTTTCTTTCTTTCTTTCTTTCTTTCTTTCTTTCTTTCTTTTTTCAGAACGGGAGATTGAACTCAAGCCCTTGCACTTTACGGGCAAGCGTTAATTCTACTGAGCTATCTCCCTGGCCCCTGTGCAGCTAATTTCTGCCCGTCTACTCTTTTTTTAAATGACTGCATTTCTGGATGAGATTGTTTTATCCTAAAGAAAATCTTATTTCTAATCATTTCAGGTAGGCGTCTTATTTTAATTTTCCCTTCCCTGCTTTTAGTATGACATCAAAACCTTTTTCATTTTGTATTGCTGTAGTATTTCTCAGCAAGTGTTGTCAGGGCTAACACTAATAATGGAGATTTTAGACTTGTATTCCAAATGATATTAAAATTTAAATAAAGACCCTAAATGAAAATATATATTTATAAATATTTCAGAGGACGTCTTTTGGTAGGGTGATAAAAGGAAATGTTGATTTATATAGGTATTTCACAGGTTGCATTTTATCATTATACATATCATCTTAAGAAATATTCAGATAAATGTTATTTGTCAGACTCCACAGAGGTCAGAGCACTGGATAGAAAATGCATCCAGGTTTAATTTCCTTACATAGATGTTTCCTCCAAATATGGCCGTTATGCCAAGTGAAATGCTTCTAATAACTACTCCAGACCCATCAGATTCAACTTCATTTGCCCTGATCAAAAAATGCAAAACAACCATTTCGAAGACAGAGATTAGCTCTGTTTCTACCAGTAAAGGAAATAAAAAGGTATTTAAAATGGGATCTCAGACAGAGCCTCAATATTCATCTCATCTCCTTTAAGTTTAATCTTGTGTATAGCACATGGAATGAGATTTTGTATGAAAATATGCTTTTGTAAGGCCCAAGGAAAGGGAACAAATCACCCATATTCACCCTGTCTTGGGGCGGGGTACTTGTTCTCACAATTTTCAAATATTTGCGATGTGCACAAAGATTTGAGCTAATTTCTTGCAAGACTGCAGGTCATTGCCTCATAGCCATGCTTTCTCAGACACTACAGCTTTGTTCCCTTGCATACTGAGTAAGATGTTATATTTCACATAAGCATCTTCATTTCATGGAACAAAACTCAAACTGTCTCTTTGTCTATTTGGCCCTGTCTTGAGAAAATGAAAGAAGCTGAGTTTTGGATGATGCCCAGTTTACTAGAAAATGTGTGTCAGTCCTTCATTCTCCCAGTGATGCTGACACTCAACTTCATTCCCCGCCGGGCTCTCGAGCCGCTTCGCAAACTTTCATGGAGTGCTTCCTGTGCACAAGGATCCTCCCAGCTGCTCGCTGCATTTGTGCTGTGCTGCTGTAGGGATGCTTTTGCACTTGCATTTCTTTTGGCAGTAATAGTTTCTTAAGCAAAGGCAGAAAATGTGCAAATGAGGAATGAATGCTTTTAGTGCATGGGAATTTGACGAGGCTCTGGAGACACACAGAAGAGTTTTGCTTCCCTTCAGAATGATTGCGCTCTAGTGAAGAAAGTGGGATTAGCAATGAAGAGAAGCTCCAGGTCATCAAGCATATTGCCACCTGCTTATCCAAATTATTGGCTAAATGCAGTGAATTTTCACCTTTGCAGAAGCCCTTCAGGTGAAATAACTGCTCTCCCCATTTCTCAGATGAGGAAATTTGGGCTCCCAGTCGCTTTGGCCTCCAGGGAGTATGTGGCACTGGCTGAAAATACAAATAATAGTTGATGACTGAAGATTATAATAGTTGAAAAATCAACAGAAGAAAATTCATCTTTGGAGCCAGAGGGATTAAACTAGAAGTTGGAAGACTCTGACCCTTCTGGTATGCCAGTACTTCCTCTTTTAATGATCATCCCTTGCAGGCAAAATGGGTACATGGCAATCCATCCAGAGCTACCATGCAGAAAAGTGACTTGTGGCTTTTCCAAGAACTATGACTGGATGAGAAGGAAGTATTCTTCAGATCACCCACAGGTTCTCTGTCACACTGGGGATAGCCAAGGTAGACACTGAGCAAGCTTCTTCCATGCTTCAGGACAGTATTCTTGAATATTGCGTTCTTGCTTATCTTCCCTATTCTACTCTCTTCCATTTAAATGCGGCTCAATTGTAAATTTATCCACATTTGCACATGAGCATACCACTCCCCCTTCCCTCCCCCCTCTCTGGTATCCTGCCTCTTTGAGGAGCAATCCAGCAAAACCCCAGTTAATTTCTATGCACTATCCATCTAACGCATCAGTCCATAATAGAATGTCTGTCTGTCGGGGTTCTTCCTCAGCCACCTCCTATGGCTTTCATCATTTCCTACCATTCCAATTTGCTCTGTGCTGTCCAGTTTGAATAGTCAAATCTGCATCCTCTTGCTGTTGTTTTAAATTGCTGTTTACTCTGAAAGGAAAATCCATTTCCTGTTTCTTGAGCCTAACCCTTTCTTTGAGTACTCTGTCCATTTTGTTTACTAATGGCCTTTTCAGAAAAGGAACCCTAGCAAGCAAAGTGAGCTACCCAAGGAAATACAACTCTATTGCAGGGTGAGACTCAAGCCTTTATGCTGGCTCGCCTTGTGGATGTCCTTGGCTAAGCCACAGGACCCAGATGTTTGGCCCATGTCTGTTGCATGATGCTAAGAAAGCGCTTATTTTGGAGAGAGATTAACAATGCATAGAGTTTGAGTAAAGCAGGTTGCCCTTCATGGTGTAGGTCATCCTACCTAAGGGCAATAGATTCTCCGTGCAGTGGGTGTGGGCTGCTTTCAGATTCAACCTGGAATATCATCTCTTCCTGAGCATCCTCCCTGCTATCTACCAGTTAGATTGTGGATGTTGACCTCCAAAACTGTAAAAGCTACTTCCTTAAAGTACCCCCCCCACACGCAAACTATTGTTTCTCTTTATCTCAGGAATCATGGGTAATTACTTAATTATGACAAATGTAATATTCATCCGTATTACGTTCCTCTAGAAAGATTATAATTTTTAATCTGTTCAAGAAATCCTTACAGGATACCTGCTGGTCAAATGGTTCTTCTCTAGACTGACAGTGTCCCGTCTAACGCCTAGCTGTCATTTCCCTGCTTGGGCACCCACATACCTGAGAACACTTAACATCACATGACTGTTTCTTGATTTCATATCTTTTTCTTTGCTTTTGCCGTCAGTAGAGGAAAGCACAGCTGGAAGCCACCACTGCTGACACAGATGTGTACAGCTGGTTATGAGAGAAAGCTGTCTCAGATTCCTCACTCACTCATGGGTCCTGTTTAAGGGTGCTTCCTGCATCTTTATTTCCACTAAGACCTTGCCAAGTTCACTATCTGACATTATCGCAACCTTCACTTTGATTTCAATGATAAATCTGATGGGCTTACATTGCAACCCTGGGCTGAAGTCAAGTGTTAGACATTGCCAAAGTTTTCAGAGAAATGTGTTCCTGGTGTAGGGATACATCCACTTTAACTACGACAGTCATTACCAATTATACGTTACTACATACTTCATGGCTTATTTTATCTGTAAGATAGAAGGGACAGACTAATTATCCCCCCATATACATCCCTCTCTCTCTTTTAATAAGAAATAGGACTTCTAAATATGAATGTGGACACTAAGAATTTAAAGTATGGTACTCACAGCTCTTGTTTCACAGAGAGGTAGCCATGTAACTATGTTATAGCCAATAGACAAGGTCATGGAGAACTGCATCCCTCCTTAGGGGATGATGGTATGTACAGTCTCATCCTATCTGCTCTCTGGCATCTGGACAAAGTTCTTGAAGCTTGCAGTTATCTTGAGACTGGTTTAATGTGTGTGCTGGAGATAAACAGAATAACAAGGTGGAAGGAGTTTGAGTCCTTTGCAGGGCCACCATTCTACTGTAGAACTACTTATACCAGCTTATTTTTTTTTTTTTATTGTTTTTACTATCTTATTTAAGTCACTTAGAGTTTTAGTATTTCAGTCACTTGCAGCTAACTCTAACACTGAATGATATTATTTCAAATATTTGCACTTACAAATAGAAAGAAAGGGTAACACAAGAAGTTGAATAACTTGCTTAAAATTACATAGATATAGTTTGGTTCTCTCTGATTCCAAAGCACAGAGTCTCTACCTACAATACCATGCTTCTTTCTTGTGTGAACAGAGCCTCTAAAGTTCTCTAAAGAGAACTTTCTGCCTTCTCTCCTGCTCAGAAGACTGTTCCAAGGGAATTTAGCTTGATAGAGTTGCCACTTCTTTCACAATCCTGAGTGATGTTCCAGACAAACTCTGCACCCCTGCACATTGAGGAACCTGAATAAACAAATCCCCTAACTATGCAATTTGTCTTCTAAGCATTACCTTCCTTAGACACAGGGTAGGTGGATGTCTTGCGCACCCTGTCAGATTGCTAAGCTTGCCTGTCCAAACAAGCCTGTTGTGCTGTGACTTTCTTCCCTGGCAAGCTGGTGCACATGCTCCCCAACCAAGGCCTGGGGCCTGAGAAGGATTTATAAACTGAATGGCAGAAAGTTTTTCTGCCAAGACCAAAACAAACATCCCCCAAAACAAGAGAATGTGAGGTGCACTATGAAGTGTCCTGGCTTCTGTGTGGACTTTCTGCCAGGACTCCAAAAATTCACTCCAGATCTAAAGAGCTTCAGAGTCCTTATACAGTCTGTGCCTCAGTGACAGATAATTCTAACAGGGGAAAGCATGCCTGGTCTTTGTGGATCTATGTGCAGTCGCAGGATCCCAAATGCTGGTTCTGATCTAGTTGACTGTGTGACCTTAAGGGGTTATAACACTCTGTATTGGAAGGACACAGGACTAAGATTCTAAAAGCCTCTGGATGCTGCTGAACACTTTGACACTCACCATTCTTTGATGAATCTAAGGAGTCAGGTTCTACTTGTTTTGTAGACAGTGTTGATTGGCATGATGGTTCTTTTAAAAAAACACAAAATATATACATATAACCAAAGGGTGCATATTAAAGTCAGAACTTTGGAAACCTCAATTTTCTCTGTCTAAGGTGGGAACCATAAATGTGCTACATGGAAGCAAAGGAGAAATAAACAGAATTGGTGGACTTATTACTGACACCACCAGTGGGTGAGTGTAGACATGTACTCAGAAAGTGTACTGAGAAAGACTGAAGCTTTGAAACCTTCAGGCTTCCCAGTGGTACCCTCAGTATCTAATGGTACCTTCAGCCACAGACTCTTGTCCTTCTGATTGGAAATGCCACTGTCAGCCAGGATAGAAATTTCAATATTTTATTGAAAGCATTTTGCAGTGGGAAATCCTTTCCCCCCACTGCTGCCAGCATCATTTAACAATGATTTAATAGCTTCTTTCATTTACTTGTTAAATTATGCCTCTCCATCACCAGCCCTTTGGGTATTCCCACCTTTTGGTCCTATAAGCATTACTTATTGATATCCTATAACATGGCAGATGCAGGCAGAACACCGCCATTTTGCTATGAATTAGGAGCTCCTGGCAGCTGGCAGGAGCAGGATCAGGAGCTCCCAGTGTCTCTCCTGTGCTTTCCTTTCGGGAACTGAGTCAGGCTGTTTTCCCCTCCTCTACTCTTCCCACCCCTGGCTATTTTCCTGCTCTGAGAAAAAAAAAATAAAAATACTTGGCTCAAGATGTTGGATGAGTCACATCTGATGTTCTGTCCAAGTTCCAGCTGCTAGAATGAGCATGCTCTTCAAAGTTCTGCTTAAACAAGAGACACTGCCAGGGAGTCTGGATTTCCCTCAGGGCCAGAAGCCTAGGCAGGATTAGGAGGTTTCAGACAATGTGGACCTCTAGGGAGTCAGGTCTTAAAAGGGAGCCCTAAGCAAAACAGGGAGGTGGTCCTTGAGCCTCTTATTTTTTTCTTGGAAGGTTGTAGGATGTATGTTTGACTCCTAGATGGAGTCTCACATTGAATGGAGTGAGAGCAGATAGTTTCCAAAAACAGAGGGACATCAGGAAGCTTTAGGGCTTTCTCAATACATCAGGTCATATTAGAAGCCTCAACACCATTCTGCTGTCCCAGGCATTGGTGAGAGATATAGTCACATACTTCCCCAACTCTGGTTGCCCTTTATCATCTCCTTGGTGTGCTTTAGACTAGACTAGCACCATTCTGAAACTAAATGGATGAAGCTAGAGGCTCTGCCAGAAACAAGGGCAGAAGGCATGAGGATAAGGGCAGGGACCAACCCAGTGACATACAGTTGACAAGTGTCAGAGCCAGAGTTAGAGCCAGGCTTCCTTTCTGGCTGTAAGTATTTATTGAGCGAGTTAATACTCCACCTTTTGGAGGTGAAGTATATCTAAGATGTTAGCACTGCACCTGGGATTGCCTCCTCTTCCCATAGACCACTAACACTGACCCAGTGGTGCACAGGCAGTGTAGCATGCAGACACATTGTTAGTGATGCTGATTGTCCTTTGAGTGATTGAGTGAGGTTGGAGGAGCTGCTTGGTTTCTCTGGGCCTCAGTCTTATTTTTTCCCCTGCTCTTCTTATCTATAAAATCAGAGGATGGACGTAGGCAATCTAAGTGTTGTCCTGTTGTAGCTGTGTCCTGAAGACAGCTTTAGTTGAGGCTAGGAATGACTTCGAGTGGGAGCCTAGAGTAGAGGAACAGACTGTTCAGTGTGCTTTGGTCTTTCTGACGTTGTGTTGGATAACAATCAAATCAAGGAGGATTTCTTCCCTTTGGGGAATCCCACCTCTTGTTTCCTCTCCAAGCCCTGGACATCATTTGGCTTCCACTGCTCTGAGTCCCCCCTGATTTGCTACGTGGCCTTTGGAGGAGCATGATTGCACTGGAGGCTTGGTGTGCTTGCCAGCCTCACAAGGTTCACTGCTCCAGGTGGTGTCAATAGCCTTGAAGCATGTGCGCTGCCTTGGGGACATGTCTTGAAGTTTCCCCAGGGACTTCCACAGTCATTCTCCATCTGGTGATCTAGAATTATAACTCCAGGGCAAGAGAGAGGAGCTGAGGTAAAATAGCTGCTGGAATGGTGATTCTCTTCTCCTGCCTCTCTCACTCCCTGAGGTCACCTCCCACTTTCAGTCCCAAGACAGGCAGTTGGGGAAGCTCCTCTTCACTTTGAGTTCATGGCAAGACAGACTTTGTGATGACTTCTACCATCCCTGGGTTTGGGTTTCTGCACTGCCCCTGGTTTGCAATGATATGCTCCATTCCTCCAGAAGTTTTCATTCTGTGGCACCAAGGCTGGGGAGCTTCAGAGGGCCAGGCTATTCTGTAACTAGCATAAATGTGTAATCTGCCTAAGCCTTGACTAATGTATTCTTTGCATTATTAAACACAGATTAAATATATATGGATATTTAAATGTAATGTGTTATTTTCCTAAATCTAACTTTACTCAGTGTTCTTCTGACTTGTGCCCCTTCATTGCTCATAATTGTCTCAAGGATCATGAATCACAGCAAGAAGGAGCTGCAGCTCCCTCAGCACCAAAGACTTTGCCGTCCCATTACATTTGCCCTAGAGATGTAACGATAGTTATCCCACTCAGAAAATTACCACTCTGTTTCTCTGCATGGCAATACATTTTTCCCCTTCCTACACATCTTATTCCTTGTCAAGTATTCAAAGGCTAAGAAATCCAGAACCTGGATGGCTTAGGGGTTTGTTTCTATTCTGTAGGAAAGTTTGTATCCAGCGCAGGCCACTGAACAACACATTTGCACAGTTTGTACCTTTCTGCAGGTGGTATCTGCACCCACTCTCCTTCACTGTGCAAGTGCTTGGCCTTTCTGGGTGCTTGGTGAGGCCCAGTGAATTCCTATGCACACATGTGATGCTGCAGATGAAACCCAGGGCCTTGTGCATGTGAGGCCAACAGTTTAGGTTGCTGCTTAATGCCTTAGACCAATGGCAGAGAAACTTAAGCCATCCATGAGAGTGCTATGTTTGGAAAAGAGACTATATACATTATTTTAGCTTGCCTCAGCTTTCCCTTCTGTAAGGAGCAGGGTGGAGGAGGCATACTGATTACCCTTGCAGACCCTCTGCAGCTCTCTATGCTTCTCGGGAGCTGGAAGGGGCAGCAGAGTCAAGTACTGTTCTCTGCTCAGTATTGAGTGTTTCTTGCTACTGTTAAAACATTTGCTTCTTAGAGTCTTGGTTTTTCCATTTGTTGCCAATCAACTAATTGAACTGTGCTTCCAGTTGTCATTGGTATCTGGGTATTAAAACATATGAGCCATTGGTCTTCTGGTGCCAGCTCGTTTTGTTTAGCAAGAAGAGCTGATTTTGTACCTCTCTCCTTGTATCCTCTTTCTGTGATATTTTGTTGGTATCTTTTATTCAATCACTGTGCAATCTTTACACCATAGAAATTGGCAAGAGTGAGGTGGCAGAGCTTTATCTCCTGGAGAACTGGTTGTTAGAATTTACCAGCATGCCACTGCTGTGGGCTTCCTAAAGGCAATAGCCAATTCTCACAACTCTCTTTATAAATTACTAAGTACATACTGAGGTTTACTGAAAGTGTTTGTAAGGTCACAGAAGATGTGTCAAGCTGGAGATCTTTTTAACTTAACTACAAATAAGTTATAATCTCCTGTAAGTGTCATAGCCTTCTAGTCTTGTTTCTTTTCTATAAAATGATATTATTGATGTTACTTACTCTCATTGGGGAGATACGCTAGACTCCGCCTCATGGCTGCCTCCCTGTGTGAATTCTCTCT